>OU696573.1:1082500-1327500 GCA_916048095.2 Sacculina carcini
TTTGCCAGTGTCAGCGTTTGTCGAGTATTGTTCACGGCTGCTAATCATTCGTAGCGTGTGCATAATAATAATAATATTAATAATAATAATTACGCTTTTCATCGCAATTTCATTCACACACACACACGCACACTCTCATTCACTCATGGACACATAAATACACTTTCACACATTGACATGTACATGCATACACATGCATACACATGCAAACATAGAAATAAACACATGTATACATGCTCACTCACAACGTGTGTCTGTGTGTGTGTGTCTGTGTGTGTGTGTATGTGTGTGTGTGTGTGTGTGTGTGTGTGTGTGTGTGTGTGTGTGTGTGTGTGTGTGTGTGTGTGTGTGTGTGTGTGTGTGTGTGTGTGTGTGTGTGTGTATGTGTGTGTGTGTGTGTGTGTGTGTGTACAATGGACAATATGTGCTCAAGCGATGAATAGAAGGAGATAAGGCACGTGGTCTCCACTGACACACTTTCTCAATCACGGATTGCGTCTGGTAACTTCGAAGCGATCTGGTTTTTATCATTTATTTGCCAATATTTCGTCTGTCAACCAGGTTAATTCGGATACTTCTGCTCGTTTTTCAACGTGCTGCGTTTTTCAACGTCTATTCTTCTTGTCCTTCATTAAACGGACTGTGAGAGCTGTTTGTTTTTCCAGCGTCAGCGTTTGTTTGTCGTATATCGGCTGCATTGTTCACAGCTGCTAATCATTCGTAGTGTGTGCATAATAATAATAATAATAATAATTACGTTTATTGCAATCGCCCGTATTGCGCCTTTCGTTGCAATTTCATTCACACACACACACACGCACACTCTCATTCACTCATGGACACATAAGTACACTTTCACACATTGACATGTACATGCATACACATGCATACACATGCAAACATAGAAATATACACATGTATACATGCTCACTCACAACGTGTGTCTGTGTGTGTGTGTGTATGTGTGTGTGTGTGTATGTGTGTGTGTGTGTGTGTGTGTTGACGTGACACACGATTGACGTCATAATTTGTCGGTGATACGCGCGCGCTTGTCTTTCATGATGTGATGTTTCATTTCGTGCCAATTAGTTGTTAGCGAGCCAAGCATAGATGAGATGAGTTTGGGCGGCTTTGATATATGTCGTTATTCTGTCTGGTAGTGTTGGGCAGGAGTCGTGAATTCCGAAATTCATGCTCACGGTTCCGAATCCGCGGAGGAGAGTGGATCCGTTGGAACCGATTCTAGATCCGGCTCCATTCGCATGAACAAAGTGATCATCTCTGTACTGCTTGATGTTTAGCGGCACTCAAAGAATATGGGACGAGTACGTTTTGTGCGCACCACTTGATAATCATTCATTTTTGATAATTATTTTCATGTCTGCCTTCCTGCCTATATTCTTGTCGGCTCTGTTCGTGAATGCTTGACGCTCAATGTTTCTGGCAAACTTCGAGATTTGGCTGAAATTCGCACTGCCAGCGTACGGTTGAGTTCAGTTTGTTAGAGGAGTTACAGTTAACTTGTGCGGCTTGAATTCACTGTATAATGTGCAATGTTTCGCTGTATGTTTACTTTCGCATTCACAAACACACAAGTTCGTACTCAACTCACACATTTTTCGCTCGACTTTTTCCTGACCTATTTCCACTTTGCATATGTGTGTGTGTGTGTGTGTGTGTGTGTCCTTGTGTCTACCTTGTGCCACAAATGCGGGGAAAGTTTGGGAACATTTCCAAGGAAAATGCTGGTAGTTCATTTTCCATTTCGAACTACGTAGAGTGTGTGTGTGTTTGTATATTTGTGTGTGTATGTGTGTTTGTGTGTTCGTGGCATATGTACACATTTTCTCACTAGTTATTTCGCTTTGGGCGCCTTTCTCGGCTGGAAAATGACATCTAGCAGTGTGTGTGTGTGTGTGTGTGTGTGTGTGTGAGTGTATGTGTTTCTTTTGAAAGCCTTTATTTGCTTTCAAAACTAATGTAATTGCATCTCTCGACTCCTGTGAATAGAATATTGAACGCATACTACGCACACACACACACACACACACACACACACACACAAGCGTGAATGCATAATTTACGAGGAATTTGAGTCTCTGATGTGATGTATAATTCAATATGTTCGCATGAGTGGCAATTTGGTGGAGAGTTGTAAATTATTCTATGAGAGCTATTCTCGTGCGATAATTGGAAAGGTTTCGCAATTTTAGCGTGAAAGTGTTGTGTAGTTGAGTTTGCGCGTGGATTTTTATTGAACTAAATCAAGTTGGATTCTTGATTAATACATACTTACACGATTCATTTTGCGGTAACTGAAAGCTCAACAGAAACTGAGAAAATGTTGGAAATGATCAGCGAAATGATTTGTGCAACCAGCGATGGAACTTAATTGTAACGGTAAATTTAATAATAAATGTACAATTAAATCAGTTCATTAAGACAGCAGTGATCAGTGGTGATGAACAATTACTGGCACGTGCATTTAATTGCACTAAATTGCGTATTATTTGCTACAATTATATCATTATTTAGGATCTTACATCCTGTGCAAGTATTTTTATGAAGTTATATCTATTTATCTATCTATCTATCTATCTATCTATCTATCTATCTATCTATCTATCTATCTATCTATCTATCTATCTATCTATTTATCTAGTGGGTCAACTCACCAGTGAACACGTCATTTATATTACTTAGGGAGGCATATTCTTGCTCGTCGTCTGCCGTTTGGTGTGTTTATGGCCATATTCGTCTCGGGCTTCAATGCTGCCATTTCAAGCGCTGGTGCCATAAATCACATTTACACTCGACAGCCCAATTTGCGTGCGTTTGTGTAGAGCGATTTATTTCCTGAATATGAGGTGATGAATTTCTATCATAATAGGCTACTTTACATGTTATATGCCGTTTTTCTGTTGAGTAGCTAACTGTTGAGTACATCAACAACGTGTATCTATACATAATCGCGTTTTTTCAATGACACCACAATACATGCTGCAATATTACACAACTGAGGCTGCACCACAACAAGCTGGGCAAATATAAGAAACACAACGCAGAAGGAACAAAATATAAACGGAAAGAGAAACGAGGGTGAAAATAAGGAGGTAGGGGGGCGTGGTCTTAGATTGACTTATATCATTCCGGTGACGTGTTCTTCGCCCTGAATTTGGTTATATTTTAGTCCATCCACCCTCCTGACGGCCGAAATTGATGTTGTCGTTATTTATTTCATTTCCGTCTTCTCGTGCTCTCTGATCCAGCACTGAGCGAGTAGTCATTCTTGCAATCACGTCAGCCTGTTGAAATACGGCCATGAAGCCGCCGCAGTCCTCGCCTTTCTCTTTGTTAGGTTATGTAAGGTTGTGTTAGGTTAGTTAGGAGAATAAAATAGAGCTGGAACTGAAGTGAAAACAAACATACCTGAGTCATAATATTCCCTTCTGTGGAGTTAGCGTGCTTCTTATTTCCAAGTACTTCTTAATTCAGTCGTGCTTCCGCCATTGGTGAACTAATAATCTTGCAGTTGAACGCATCCTGTCTACTGTGATTAGCAGTCGAGTATCGATTTGTTCATTTATCAGTCGAACAGGCAGGCATCTTGGTCCCTGGCTTGTTCAGCTAACTGCGTGTTTCTGCTGACTATATGGCACACACCCCCCCACACACACACACACATCTATCATCATATTTAAGTGAATTGCTAAGACTGGCAGTGCTGAAAAAAATATCAGTCATTAAATCAATAGAATAAGTCAAAAATAAGTCATGGTTTGTCACTTCGTCTCCTGGTTTTGCTTGTTCGTTATTCTCAACTTGTACGTTGTTGTTTGTTTGTGTCTATACATCGTGTCTATGTACGTCAGAACTACCGTCTATAAACATGTCTAAACATGTCTAAACACGTTTGTTACGTCAATGTCTACACATGTAGTCAGCTGTCACCTACTTTTGTGTAGGTATGCGACCTAAAACCGATGTTTTTTATATATAAACACCGTTTTTGCTAAAAACCTCGATCAAAAAACACATTATTTTTGTTTTTCTTGAAGAGTAATGCTAAGAATTGAGATTATAGAAATGATACATTCTGGGATATTGAGTGAATTATTTTTATACGTAACACGCATGGGCGTAGATTTGTGTCGAGGTTCGGGGGATGACAGTTAGTGCATTAGTGTTCAAAGTTAACTCAGTTGGTCAATGGCGTGGTACCCTCAACTATTTTCGTTCTATTCAATTACAACACACATACCCCAATGAAAAGTGTATTGCGTAATATAATTCTTCACATATATATAATTTCTTGCATTTTCGGCCTATTGTCATTTGCCTTCTATGCGGATTTTGATGATAATATACCCAATGAACTGAACTCAGCAGAATTATCGGGGGGTATAATTGCATATTCCTACCCCCAGCCAATTTGTCGGGGGTATATATACCCCCATACCCCCAGTATCTACCCCCATGGTAACACGTATAGAAATAGTTTAGTTTGATGTATACCTTTTATACGTTACGTGTTCGCCACCGGAAGACGGACAACAAACAACTTGGAGAATATGTGACTTTTTCACGCTTTAAATATTGATTTTACTTTTTTTATTATTCCGTATAACGTATAGTTTACCCTGTATTGTACTCACTAGCCCTTTGATTTCACAATATGATCGACTTAATTATTGAATGATACCTAGAAGTGCAGCACAGTACCGTACAAACAATGATATCAGGGCTTTCAAACACATTATAACTATTTTGTTATACATATTTAATATGTTTTAAATTTGCTGAGGGCATTACTAGTGACCCCAGTTTTAAAAACATCATGGCTTCCTTTCATAAAAACATGGTTTCTTGAGAAACACTTAATCAGGCAATGAATTTGTTTTGTTCTGTCGACAAATTATTCCAAATATCCACATCATCAAAGCCATCTTTAAAAAAACACTGGTTTTTTCAATGAATAAAACTTATACCACCGAGCCGGAATGCACTTTCATACATAATCTTTGGATATTTATTGATAAATATTTTTGTTTTTTAATACTATTATTAAATTATATTTGGAATAAAACATGTAAAAAGGTACAAAACACCAATAAATGTCATTTCTGTATATTAATATCCAACATCAGGGATAATTGGGGCTCATCCTAAAATAATAACCTAAAAAACATGTTTTTTTGCACACAAAAACGCAATAAAAAAAACGTTATTTTGTATCTCTACTTGTGTCTGTGTATGTATGTGTGTGTGTGTCTGTCTGCCTGCGTCTATGTGTATGTGAAATTTACCGGAATATATTGATCGTTTAGCAGAGAGTACATGCTAAGTTTCCTGATAAGTTCCTGTATGAGTTTCCTGATAACACTGTTTGTGTGGTAATACTCTATCTACTTCATTTGTACGTTCTAGGAAATACGTGAGTTGGTGAGTATATTCTCTACTGTGTGCTTGTGTAGTGATCAATCGAGGGTATGAAATGTGAGCTCAGTCGGGTGACACTTGGCCACATGCCCGGGTTACAGCTGGGGTTGGCTCCTTGACAAGGGTAATTTCACATGGATGCCTGCAACGATTTGTGTGTGACATTCGATTGTGTATGTATGTGTGTGTGTGTGTGTGTGTGTGTATGTATGTGTGTGTGTGTGTGTGTGTGTGTGTGTGTTTCGCCTATCAAGGTCGATGTTATCTCTTGCACACACACTGTGATGTGCTTTCGCTGTTGCTAGTTCAAGAGCTCGTTGACCTTAGATCACACACACACACACACATATATATATATATCAACGGATCACGTGTCGTTACAATGCGCATTTCAAGAAAGATAAATTATTTTTGTTCCGTAGGGAGGAGAAAGAGAGGGGGATAGAAAGATAAAACGGACAAGAGATTGAGAGGAGAATGTAGGAGACTGCAAAAACTTGCTTCTTATTGTTTCTTGTGCGTTTGCGCTTAATCCCCGTATATTCCGTGTATGTCTGCTTCTCTCCACTTTCGCGCGTCTCTGCGTGTTAATATTTATGCTCTATATAGCAAACACATTATTTGTATTGTTAGTTATTATTTATTGCTGTTATAGTTTGTGTTCGATAATCGTTTTTCCACTTGACCCACTACCAATCCACCCAACATAATTGCCGATGTAGCACTGATTCGACTGGCTGGCGCGAGTGTTTATGACAGTTTTTCTTGTTGTCTTTCACGTGCACTTGATGTTATGGCACCCGGGCGGAAGTGTGGTCGAGTTTTTGCCCGCGAGAACGTGGCTCTGTCGCCGTTATTGAACCACCAAATACGAAGATGGCCGCTTTTTGTCATGCGCAAACGATTATGGATGTATATTTTCCAGCCAGTCCTGGTTTGTGCAACAGTGAAAGTAGCAATTTTCACTGCAACCCACACTTTTTCTATTTGTCAATTCAAGGTCTGACTTTTATATCGGTTGTATAAGACGACCCACAATATTTAAGGGTGATTTCATGACTTTAAGGGTCGTCTTATACGCCGAAATATACGTTAATCGAATCCTTGTGGCCCACATAATTTTGCGCAATGCCTGTTACTCACAAGTCACACATAAGTAATTCGTTCTAGTCATTTGTGACTTCTGTCTTTTTGCGTTCGCTACTACTTTTTCTTTGTGTTCGCTGACTGATAATTAATAGATGACATGTGATTAATTGAGCTTGCAAAGTTCTCTTCTTTCCTGCCTAGCCTGCTCGACACACACACAGAGAGCGACAACTTATTTCCCCAGGCGCAATCCTCTACAATTGTCCCTACATTTACGTACACACATTTAATCAAGCTCTTTGTGGAAGCTCTATTGAACCAGTCACACACACACACACACACACACACACACACACTGGTGCTTACAATTATGATTGAAGAACGAGGGAACATAGTGATTATGTCATAATGTTACGATTGGTTACTTTGAGCAGATGTTATAGTAACTCTAGGTTATGTTTTAGTATACAATATTTATTTTAATTCGAGTTGTGTATTTCATTTGCCATTTTCTCGTTAATTATTTTTCATTGATTTTCCTTCGTTGCATTTTTATAATTACTATCAATATAATGAAATGTACGCCGATGTTGGAATATTTGGTTTTAATTTCCCGCAGAAATATTTTCTGTTTCATTTGCAGCGATTTTTCTATGCGAATCTAGGCTTTCTATCTCATGTTCTCCATTCGCTGTGGCCGTTTTCTATTCTCGGTTATACCAATATAATACTGCTTAACAAATCTACTGTGCATATTGGTGAAAAGACAAAAGTGGAAATGGTTTTTGAGGTGAAAACAATATATTGTGTTTTTAATCTGTTTATTTTTTTAGTTCGGGTAGAGGGATAGGACAGGAGACAGCTGCATTAATCCAAGGAGGTGCCAACTCTGTTGGATTATCGCTCTTTCCTCTTGGGCATGGCAGTACAGGGAGGGAAGAAGCAGATGGTCCGCTTTTAGTCACCTCACGACACGCAGCGGGTACGGCGGCAGTATTCTTATCCCCTGACCTCCGGGTCAATATATTATGCAAGAGCTCCACTTATATTGATATTATATCAGTTGACATGCTGGGTCTCGTGCCAAGATGGTTCAACAACTTGTGCGAAAATTGAGAGGAGGAAAATTGCGGCATGATTGATCATTTCTCTCTTTCTATCGCTTATTTTTTTTTGCAGTGAACGAAATGCATGTTAGCGTTGATCTGCAGTTGTCGTGATTACTTGGGAAAAGTGCAGGTGCAGTTTCTCATCACCACATATTGATTTCCTGTCGAGCAAGCCCAAACGCCTACAAGGGGAGCACATACACACACACACGCACACAGACACACACACAAAGTCTTATCAGAAGCTTTTGATTTGTGTCAAAAGCTTTTGTGAAGCTTTTGACAGAAGTTTTTGTGAAGCTTTTGACAGAAGCTTTTGTGAAGCTTTTGTGAAGCCTTTGCAGAAGCTTTTGACACACACACACACACACAAAGGCACACATACACACACACACGCACACAGACACACACACAGGCACACGCACAAAGTCATATCAGAAGCTTTTGATTTAGTGCTATTACTCTGTTTTTTTGACATAAGCACCGATTTTTTTTGAAAATTCACGTGAATCACATTGTCTGGCGCTTGCTCTTTTTGTGTGCAATTCCCTGCTGCTTGATTTTCTGGTCCGCTTCCTTCATTTTCGTCTTCATATCTTCTTATCTTCAGTTCCGATTCTGACTATCATTGCCCATTGTGTGTGTGTGTGGGTGTGTGTGTGGGTGTGTGTGATGTGGGGGTTTGTTGAGTAGATCTGATTCGGCTGCACCTTATTTGATCTCCAATATGCGTTTATTTCTCGTGTTATTACTCTTCAATTTTTCTCTCTATGTGCATTTTTTTTTTGTTATTTAACTTTTTTAGTTTTACCGACATTACCTGATGTTCTAAATATTATTTTAGTGTACGTAAACCCTCTGTATTATGCATTGTAAAATTTTCGGCCGCATAGCGTCATCTATATTCAGAACAGATGAATGAATGGTTTCATTTGCTGGAGGCGGTCTCGAAAATTTCCCCACTAGATTATTATTGGCCGAATTGATTTACAGATATTAAATGTGCCTAATAATACCAACGACAATATAAAAACAACCGTATGTTCAGCAAAATCTCATAAATGCCTATATTTGCCTGTTTTAATATAAAAATACCTATAATAACTGTCTATAATTACCAATTTTGTTTTTGTATTGTGTCCGTTTTTCGGCCATTTCTTGATGTCTAAACATCCGCTCTTTACCGATTATAATTTAAGTGAGCTGTATAGTTTGGCTGGGAATGCCTAAGATACGCTTGACACTCGGTATACTCGCGTTTAAATGAAACTGCTTGGCAAAAAATCACCTAGTTGGTTGTGTGTGCGTGAGTGTCTGCTTTCATCGAGTTATTCAGGGTTTCTCGTGGTCAACAATGATCCCAGGATTGTGCCCATATTGTTAGAAAACGTGATACCACAGTCTCCAGGACGAATGCAAGTTCAGAAGAGTTTTTTCTAACGATTGAGCGGCAAGTTTTCACAGAAACAATGCAAACGACCATAGCCTACCGTTCTCTGTTGCCCATTAACAGCCCACTTGTACACGTCTTCGTGTGTATGTTTGTGTGTCTCTGTGTGTGTGTGTGTGTGTGTGTGTGTGTGTGTGTGTGTGTGTGTGTGTGTGAGAGAGAGAGAGAGAGCGCACGTAATGCGGTGTTATTGAGGAAAAACTGGAAAAGTTTGTGCTGATATTTCGATTGTTATGGCGGGTTTAATTGGAAAAGTTCTAGCGCTCGAGCACAAGTTTCGTTGGCTCTCAGCTTTTTGTCATGCCTTGAGGCGTGTATTTTTGCAGTAGTGTGTATGTGTCATACGTGTATAATCAGTATTGGAGGTATTTTTCCCCACAATGAGCTGGGGTTTTGACAGTTTTCTCAAAGCTCACAAATTGGGTGTGATTTCCGCAAATATAATTTACTGGAAATTTCTGCCTGCTATATATTAGTTTTTTTTATATAATTCTGCTGCATTCCGACAGTTGTTTTTTGTAATTTACGAGCTTCATATACGGGAAAGTATACGGATTTATGGTTTAGGGAATTTTATTTCGTTTTTTTTAGCGTTTTCGCTTTGGTGTTTTTTCAGATAATTTTCCGGAGATGTATTGCATATTGTTGAGAATGTTGCAAGCAGCGATAAATGTTGCTACATCACATGTGGCTCAACAACATTTCTGCTTTTGTACATGTCTTCTCATGTGAGATATATAGGAGGTTTAACTTCATTGTTGTCTCAATTAGCGTCACGTTTCGCTTAATAGTTTGACGCGGCACTTTACACCGACTGTTCGTGCTGTTCGTACCGAGCCGTGTGTGTGTGTGTGTGTGTGTGTGTGTGTGTGTGTGTGTGTGTGTGTGTGTGTGTGTGTGTGTGTGTGTGTGTGTGTGTGTGTGTGTGTGTGTGTGTGTCAGTGACAGGTGGGCAAACAGAGCAGAAAGCACTGCGTAGTGCCTCATCTAATGCAAGTTGCTAGTGCCAATATTGCTGCTGTAATGCACCCTGACGCTGTCACATTATTGTCGCTTCACTTCAATTTTGACAACAATAACTCCCTGATTTAGACAATTGTATTGTTTTAAATCATATATAATATATATGTATAATCATATATACTATGGTTTAAGCATACAATTAAATTAGTATAGTTAAAAAGATAAATAAGTTCGTGATTTCATTGGACACTTCGACAATATTAAGCAAAACGGGAAACATTTTGTAATCAATGTTAATAAAAGATTATTTATGTTATTTCTGAAATATACTGTCACTTTTCAGTAGAAATGATAATGTCAATTTTTTATTGGTTGATTGTTAAATTTTGTTGTTTCCAGCGGTTTGCGACCAGGCAATTTCTTGTATTGCAAATATACAATTAGCCCTTTGGTATGGAAAATAGTTGAATGCATACGTGCTAGTCGTGCAGATAAGATTTATTGTGAGGGACTGTAGCGCGAAAATTCACTATGACACAGCGAATTACACCTTTCTGAAATATAGCTTGTTGATTGGTCGAGTGGCTTGTGACGTCACACGAAGTCAGCCAATCAGTGAAGTTGGTCGGTTGTGTGACATATGATGTAACAACCAATTGTTAACGAGCTTGATAATTTCGACAATTTTTCTCAACTATAACCTCAACTATTTTCTGGAGAGCTGGTGAGACATGAGCAAGTTGAGAAAGTGGGATTTATAAATGCCGATTTATAATCACCAGCACGTGTATGGAACGAAGCAAAATCGTAAATCCAGCCCTGCATGTTGTGACTAAGCATGGCCATCTATAGTCGTATAGCTTTTTCCTCCGTTTCCTCTGGTCCATATTCTCGTGGGTCGTGTGTGAATGCACCTCGAGAAAACATAATGCTTAATTGTGGCCGTGTGTACAGCTGATGTATCGCATTTCGTCTCTGTTTATATCTGTCAATAGTTGTGTGTGCTGGTGTCGTAACGAGACGAATGACTAATCGTTGAGCAATAATAACGATGATGTATTCATAAGAAATCAAGATTAATTAAAGATACTATAGATCACACAACAATGACAAACGCCTGGAACAATAACAACGTACACCAAAGCTGCCAGACTTGTGTTAAGCCGGAAACCGCCAAGAATGGTACAATAAGCCAAAGGGTACATTCTCACATCACTCCCCCATCACTCAAATTCCGCGTAACGTCTGTTACGCCGAATAATACGCCCCGATCTGCTGGTTGTAGGCAGGAAGTTGAACACGTCTGCAGCCGCTTCTTCGCTTCCAGCTTGCTGAGCTCTGACCCACGACGGCGGCTCTTCTTCTGAAGCGTCGGCAGATGGCTGAATATCAATATTTGTTGACTGCGGCGCGTCCAGACGGTCTTCGACAATGCTGTCCGGTGACTCTGTCATCACTCGCTTGCATCTGTCTAAATGGACGCACTCATCTGCAGTTTGACCCCGTACCGGCTCCAGCCACACGTTAGGACCTCGAGACCTTATCACTTTGCGCGGCCCCCTGAACAAAGGGTCCAGTCCTTTTCTTGTCTCGTTTCGAATCATCACGCTGTCACCCTGTGAAATGCTGCGTCTCGACGGTTCTACTCTGCCATTGTCGTAATATTTCTTGTAGTCTTGCCGGGACCGATTTGTATTCTGCTCTACCTCGCTTTGCACAGCCACAACGGTGGCTCGGGTTTCTGCGGCCACGTCACTAGGGTCGATAACACCTGCGTTCTCACTGCATACAAAAGATCCTGGCGATCGTAGAGTTCTACCAAAGATGGCTTCATAGGGAGCCTTTTTCGTCGACCGATTCACTGTATTGTTGACATAAAAGGCCGACTCCCTAACCACTGAAGGCCACTCTTCTTGACTCTTTCCTTGCTCTGCTAGGAGACACCTGATAGTTTGCTTGCATGTTTGAATAGCCCGTTCGGCGCTACCGTCCGCCTGTGGATGATATGGACTTGTGTGTCGTTTTTCGATGCCCAGTTCCTGACACATGCTTCGTACAACACTGCCGTCCACATTTCCACCTTGATCCGTGACCAGAATACGCGGTATTCCATGACGATATATCCATTCGTCTTTAAGAGCTCTCACGACTGAATCAGACAACTGGTCATGCATTGGTGCCATTTCAACCATCTTCGAAAAATTATCCACCATAACCAACAGGTAACGAAATCCCTCCTCGCTCCAAGGTAGGGTAGCGATGTCCATTGATAATGACTCCCTTGGCTCTGAGGCACCGTAATTAGGCAAACACATCGTGACTCTAGGTTCATGGGATCGTTTGTTGGCTGCGCACACTTTGCATCTTCTGCAGACCATCTCCACTGTAGAGTCCATTCCTATCCAATAGTAGTTCGGACGAATAAGGGACAGAGTCTTCTGCTTGCCAAAATGACCACGTTTGTGATGTTCTTCGACGATTGGTGTGTGCAACCGATCAGCCACTACAACTCTTCCACTCTTCATTAATATATCGCTGCACAATGCTAGCTTACTGCAGCGACGGAACCTTCCTTCCTTCACCGCTCCATTTGCTGCCAGTTGTCGCATAGCGAACGCTATCGCTGGGTCATCGTTTTGTGCCTCCGCTAACATGTCCAGGTCAACCTGCCGAACATAGTATACATGCCGATCGACACACTCATCTTCATCTGTAATTTGCCGATCGACCCGGGACGGTATGCGACTGAGGCAGTCGGCAACCTGGTTGCTGGATCCTTTACGGTATATCACCTCGTAGTTGTGAAGCGCTTCTAACTCAACCAGCCATCGGGCGAATTTTCCCCTGGGATCCTTCCGGCGCCGCATCCAAACAAGCGGGTTGTGATCGGTCACAAAATACACCTTTGTTGCTGCCTGGAGGTAGACCCACCACTTCCTCATCGCCGCGACTAGTGCCCAAGCCTCGAGTTCGCCTGCTGCATAATTCTTCTGTGCTGTCGACAAGCCTGACGAATGAAATGATATTGGCTGCAGATTTCCGCCTGAGTCCAGTTGGGCGAGCATTCCGCCAACTCCGTCGGCACTGGCGTCCGTGCACACATAGAAAGGTTTATTCCAGGATGGATATCGGAGCGTAGGAGCTGAAGCGATGACTTGTTTCAGTTGCACGAAACTGTTCTGGCATTCGCGGTCCCATTCCCATTTCACTCCCTTTCTGATCAACTTGTATAGTGGTGCACAAATAGCGGCCATGTTTTCAGTGAAATGTCTGTAAAAGTTGGCAAATTCGAGAAATCGTCTGAGTTCTTTTACTCCTCTGGGAGCAACCCATGTGCGCAACAATTCAACATGCGCGTTGAGCGGACGGCAGCCCTCTGGTGTGAGGGTATGCCCCACAAACTCACCCCGTTGATACCCAAAACGGCATTTGTCGGCTCTGAGTTGCAGGTTAGCCTTGCGATACGCAGATAAAGTCTTTTCTAATGTGTCGATGTGATCATCGATGCTTTTCGAATACACGCATGTGTCATCCACGTAAGCTGCCACGTTCTCCAGTCCCTGGAGCGCCTGGTCTACCGCTCTCTGATAAGTTTTTTGGCTGTTGCACAAACCAAACGCCATTACATTCATTTCGTATTGGCCACAGGGAGTGACAAACGCTGTCTTTTCCTTATCCCCCTCGTTGACGGGAATACTCCAATACGCGCTTGCTCCGTCCAAAAATGAGAAATATTGACTTCCATCCATGTTGTCAATTATACGTCGCCAGTCTGCAGCGGGATACGCGTCTTTTTTAGTGTGAGCATTCAACGCCCTGTAATCCACAACAAAGCGGTAGGATCCGTCCTTTTTGCGTACTAAAATTACTCGACTTCCCCACGGTGACTTGGATGGTCTGCAGATGCCATTTTCAACCATCTGCTTGATTTGCCTATTCACTTCTGCCTCCACTTGTGGGTTCAACCGATAAGGCTGGTGTTTCACTGGCGCTGCCCCTGCAGTGTCTATTACATGAATGGCCTTGTCCGTTACGTTAGGTTTTTTCACGTCCACAGCAAAAACATCGGCATATTTTTCAAGAACATGTATTATACGAGATCTGACGTCACACGACAATTCCTCATTGACCATAGGCTCGAAATCAACAATATAATCACTGTTAACGGCTCCTATAACTGCAATACGATCGTTACATCGCCCCCCACCAACCATGGCCTCCATGGATTTCCAAACGCTACCCAAACGTACTTTACCTCGATGCCAGTCAAATTCAACCGAACCAAATTTGCTCAAATAGTCGCGGCCTAGAAGCACCAGCTTATCTGGACAAGAGAGCACATTCAGTTCGTGAAAACCGCACTGCCCATCGCCAACGTCCACGCTCACCTGCAGCCTTCCTTTGACCGCCACCTCACCTCCAACGCCCAACAGCGACGCCTCCTGCTTTCCTGTGCATTGGATTTTGCCTGTCAAGCCGAGTTCGTCCACCGTTTTCTCGTCAATCACAGATGTTGATGCACCGGAATCCAGCATGGCCGATGACGGTTCGCCGTCCAATTGTACCTTCAGCGAGGCTGTGTCAGTCAGGCAAGCCGTTAGTGCGCTCGAGCGAGTTCTGACATTTACGGCGTAAGCTGTTTTGTTGCCCTCAGCTGGCGGCGCTCTGCACTCCTTCAAGCTGTGTCCCTTGTGACCACAACGCGGACAGCAGCGTGATGGGCACTGCTTCATGAAGTGGGCCGTGGAACCGCACATATAACATCCTTTTTTCTGTGCGGCTGTCGTCGTCACCGATCCAGACCGGTTGGCCTGCTCTCTGAGTCTACCTTGCTTCACGGCTGCCACCGCCATGTCTGACGAGGATATTCTCCCAGCGCCCTCTATACTACTCACGGTACATACCAAATCATCACCTTTTTCTTCCGAATATCCACGCTTCATCGGAATGCCCTTTTCAGCGAACACCTTCTTCGTCTCGATAAGTAAACGACGTCCGGTACTTTCTACAGTCACATCCTCGTTGGAAAGCCATAGTTTGATTCTGGTTTGGACGGCGCGCGGCAGCTGGCCTATAAAAAGCGACATCAACACAGACTTTCCCGCTTGAGCGTCTCTCGCTCGTTTTTTGAGTGCGAAGTAGAAATCATCCAGCTGCTCCCCTGGTTTCCATTTGTACGCACACAGTGCCTGCATGCAGTCGTACTGATCTGACGGACTATCCAGCGTTGCGCACAATATTTCAAATGCTTCGGCCAACGATGACGCCTCATCCACCACTTCACGCACGAGTTCTCTCTCCGCTGTTCGTCTGTTAATGAACGCCGGTAGCATACCGATGGCCAACCTTTCTCCATCTGGCCCGCGGCATAAAAGGCTGCTCACGGCTGCGATGAACAAAGGCTTCCACTCTGCGATGGATTCCTGCCCTTTCAGGGGTGGCACAGGCAAATTCAAGTGGGACTGCCACGCACTCATGCTGGTTGGACCACACACCACGCCTGATTCCACATTACTCACCCCTGATCCGGCTCCTTGAGTTCGCGGATTCTTACTATCCAACATATCACTGTTGCTTTCAGCCATGATAACAGTAACACTGATTAATCTTGATTTAATGTCGTAACGAGACGAATGACTAATCGTTGAGCAATAATAACGATGATGTATTCATAAGAAATCAAGATTAATTAAAGATACTATAGATCACACAACAATGACAAACGCCTGGAACAATAACAACGTACACCAAAGCTGCCAGACTTGTGTTAAGCCGGAAACCGCCAAGAATGGTACAATAAGCCAAAGGGTACATTCTCACACTGGCATGGGCGTATATTTGTGTTGAGGCTCGGGGGGATGACAGCCATCATGCATTAGTGTTCAAAGTTGACTCAGTTGGTCAATTACATGAGACCCTCAACTATTTTCGGCCTATTCAATTACAATACACATACCTCAATGAAAATTATATTGCGTGAAGTATAATTTTTCACATATTTATAGATTTTTACATTTGTCGTGTATTTTTATTTTTGGTTATGCTGATTTTGATGATAATTTCCCCAATGAACTGAACTCAGCATAATTCTCGGGGGGATAATTGCATATTCATACCCCTAGCAAATTTTGGGTATATATACCCCCATACCCCCTTGGATCTACGCCCATGTGTGCAGGAGTGGAAGTGGATTCCAGGGAAAGTATTTTCTTGGCATATGTTCCGTTTTTTATCCATTACACAGATGTCACTAGTGTGTAGGTAGTTTATGGGTGAAGAGGCGCATTCGCTGGTTTGGGAAGTTATAGTTTAGTACGTGCATGTACTGGGTAGAGGGCGCCACCTTGAACCACCTGACGGTACCAGCTGATTGGTCTGCCAGTCGGTGGTTGGTACCGGTGTTGTACGGTTGTGCTGCTGCGTTGAGCTGGCCTGGTTGCGCGGTATCACGTGCTAGTGTTCCCGCTTGCTGACCTCCCCTCGTCTCACATTTTCAGCCTATAAGCCCGAGGATTCGTGTGGCGCCTTTGCGGTGAGTGCTCAGGTTGTGACCTAGTCTGGTCACGTGACTTGTTGCCACGGCACAACTGGTTTCTTGTTTGGTCAGTTTTTGTCGCATGGAGTGTAGACGAGAGTCGAACAGTAGCTCACTTTAATCTCACCGTGTAATACCGCGATTTCTTCGTCGCTCCATATTGGCTGATAGACACGCACATAACAACTATCAACCTGTCAAAATTCGTGCCAGATACAACCAGTGGTGGCGCCAAGGGGGGGCTGGAGCCCCCCCAATATGCTAAGTGCCCCCTAACCCCCCAAATAATAATCATAGACATTAAAATTTCTTACCACTATAAACGAAGTCCTGTAATTATGGTTCAAGTTCGAGGACTGAATCAGTGTGCCCCAGTGCCTTATTATGATATCATGTAGTTAGCGTTCGAGTGTAGCTCTTCATGCTTCGCCAATCCCCTCAACGTTTTCCTTGGCCCCCCCCCCTCCCCCCTCAGCCCCCTTCGGAAGAATCCTGGCGCCCCCACTGGATACAACCACTCGACACAGTTAACCTGAACAGGAACCGGTTTAAAAGCAAACGTTGGATGAGAGGGTTGAGGCCGATTCAAGAGAGGATAGAGCCTCTTGTGTTTACATCATAAAATGGGACAGGAATATGGACATTGTGATAATGCACCGACCGTCAATGCTTGGAGGTTGAAGCTATAGGTGTCAGGAATCAAGAACATTTGATTTAGAAAAATTGATTTATCGAATTTCTTTCAGTCCTATCCTAACCTAACCAGCTAAACCTAACCTAACCTAAAATCTATGAAAAATATAGAAACGTTTTTGTGCGTTTTTAAAGCGTTTTTAATAAATTAGCGTTTTTAATGTTCTTGATGCCTTACACATTTAGCCTAGACCATGTTTGGCTGGTTGCCAGCTAAACATACGTTCAAGAAGCTTGTCCAGACAACATCAACGACAAGAGGATATATGATAAAACACTCTAATGATACACAGGCGCGAAAACGAAAATAACAAGTTGAAACACAATAATGATAGATGACAGACATATAAGAACGAGAGAGAGACAGCATTAAATTGCTAGATCACCGTTGGCTGTCAGCTAGCCTATCCGCCCTTGAACATGTTTTGTTTGTGGTTCAGTAGGGAGTCTATGGCCACTGCAGAACACTGTAGCTCACTGTAGTAGGCTTAGTGGCCGACGACTCGACCTTTTTGCTGATCATATGAAATCAAGGATTTAAGGATGATCAGTATTGATCAATCCTCTGGGATGTGGAATATACCACCTTACTGCTTTCTTCAAAGAAGTTATATTTGGATCGCATGTTGGGAGAGGACAATCTGGGACATCCCGAGCGTGTCGTATTGATCACAAACAAGGTTATGCCTGTCAGTACCATAGTGTCACACGTATGGATGATCTGGTTACAGCATGACGTGCGTCAAGTATAATCCACTTAATATCAAGCGTCATTGTCTTCTGCGCAAAGACGTGACCATAAGTGGGACACACTGCCTCAGTTTATACACTCCTCCATTCCGTTTTAATATTGTTCTTCCATTTCCTTTCTTCAACTCCTTTCTGATAGTATTTTCTCTAATCTCGGAATATTTCTCAAATTGCTCACTAACCTCTCCGAAGTTTTGCTCGATTTTTTGGTCTATCATATTTGTGTCAGAGGTTCCCAAGTCAACGAACACGTGCATAGACTCCATCATTGCTGCATTTTTGGGATTATCGGTTTTTTTTATTGACATCGAGCTTATCGAATTGAGTGTTTTCATTGTGCTGCACACATTTATCGTTTAGCGTTTGTGCCATTTCAAGTTGAAATTGGCTCGTTTTTCTGCTACGCAAGACTTTCACAGCTTCTCAAGATCAGCTCGCGCTGTGTAACTCCTGTTTTCATCTTAAATCGACCTGTCTTTCACAGCCAGTCTTCTTCAATCGTGTCGTGCTGGAATTTGAGCGTGCATCATGGTCGTGCGCGTGACATGACACTCATCACAGCGCGTGATTGAGTACAGCATGATGCACGCCTTGATCGTCTGGCTGTCACGTTTTGGACGAGATCATTGATGTCATGCTCCACAACTATCGCACTGGCGGGGGGAGGGGGGCTCAGGGGGCTAAAACTCCCCCCAAATGTCTCCATCAAATCCTCATAACCAAGAGGATCACTAAAAGAGGCCAAGAAAATAGATTCCGGTAGAATTTCTTGATATATGCATTATCGCAAAGCACATTCGCACATTACTGTGTGTGTGTTTGTGTGTAAATGTGTGTGTTTATATCATTGAAAAATGCCCCAAGTCATGACCTTCACACGCTACCTAGTCACTCATACATAATTCAGCCACCACTTAAAATTTCACTCTGGATCTGCTACTGAACTATAGAATTCACTGCACATGTTGCTCTGTGGTGTGCTGTGGCGGTTTATTTTGACTGTTCCATTTGCATGAGTGCATAGCGTCTAGCACACAGTGGTTCCCAACCATTAATTTGGCAGCCACCTGAAATTGTACCCAAACCTACCTATATGCACATGGATTTAATATATATGTAATCATTATTATTATTAATCATAGTTATTTTAATCATGGTCTGCTTAGAATCATAAGACGAGGTGTATTTTAATTATTCCAGTATATAATTATAATATATTTTAGTGGAATCAGTTGAAAAAGTAATTAATCCATCAAACCAGGCCCTATGAAATTATTAATACCTCAACATCAAGCTTTATGTTACTTTCATATCGGAAACATCCATATCGATCAATGAGAGGACCCACTGGTTGGATGCTCTGGTTAGCCCGTAATTCTCTGCCAAAGTGATCGTGTCTTTTGCGTCGATCTACCAACCACCCTGTCACTCACTATGATAATTATCAACCGGTAACTTTGTGGCCAAAGCGCATTTACTTTGCAACTTTTGACGCACGTGCACTGATTGTGGGTCGTGCCCGTCATTTCTGCTTCCAGTGAGCGTCAAACAAGTGGCTACTGAATGTCCGTTGTGAACTGGCATTCAAATGGTGTTTATTCAACATTTGTCTGCTCAATGACCTGTTACTACACTTGTGCCGGTCATCTGATGGCATTGTTTTCCATTTCCGTTGCATCTCCTGTCTGCGTTTTCGTGTTTGCACTTCGAATGTGAACTTCAAGTGACGTCTTACCTGGACTGAGTCACTGTTGTTTCTGTACATTTTCACGCACTCGCACATGAACATGTAGACAAACGTACACACACACACACACACACACACACACACACACACACACACACACACACACATATATATATTATTCTATATGTTCTAATCCAATTTCTATGTGGGTTTATTATATGTGCTTTCTTTCATTCGTACACTAATGTGTGTATTTTGTTGTGTTAGTATCTTGCTCTCTGTCGATTCTTATACTTGATGTATGCGTGGGTGTGTGTGCTTGGTGTATGCATAGTGTGTGTGTGGGTGTGTGTGTGTGTGTGTTTGGTGTATGCATTGAGAGAGAGAGAGTGTGTGTGTGTTTGATGCCGTATTTAGAAGAAGTCTTATAGTTGCTCTCTTACTCTCGCATTCACTGCTTTTAGTTCATCTGTTTTGTTTCATTCAACAGTTTGTTTCGTCGAGCTTTTGTCACATAGGAATGCATGTGTGTGTGTGTGTTTTCTGCCCCTCTTTCTCCTACTCCTTCGCTCTCTCTCACTTCATTGTTTGTGCATGTATGTGTGTGTGTACGTTCGTGTAGCACACAACAAAGTTTCAACTAAATATCACATATTCTAAAATCTTTCTCAAACTTGCGCGTGCTCGTGCGTGCGCAGGTGAGCGGATTCATCGCTCACTTCACTCAAAACCTGCCTCTGTACTCTCGCACGCGTTTGTGTGCGTGTGTGTGTGTGCAAGACCATATATGCCACGTGCATGACACCTTGCAACCACGCTGCAACATGGCTGCATTCCTCGTGTACCTGAGCGAAATCAATTTAACCAGTGGCTTTCAAACGTCCACTCTTTCCTTGGAGTCTAGCGCCAGAGATGCTTGCTGTCGATAGGAAATCAAGCATTTTCCTCATTCATAGGAGGTGTTGTATGTACGTATGCACGTGTAAATTCATGTTTTTTACTTTTTCTCGGGAGTCTTTCTCGGAGTTCATTCTCAGTATATGAGTATTTGTGGGGTATAAGTTGAAATTCTCTCGTTCACTGTTTATAGCTGTGTTTTCACAGAAATATAGTTTCAAGATTCCCGTGAATAATTGCGTTGCATATCTATATTCTGATGAATTTGGGTCGTATTTTTTAATACGGTTTTGGTGTACGGTTTGCGGTTGTTGGTATATGTTTGCCGTGGAGAAACCGGTTCAACGAATGCGTTATAATGTGATGATCGACTCAGTATTGAGGTTGGCGGTATTTCTAATCTTCTTGTTTGTTTTGTGCGCTTCGCTCCGCTGTTTGGCTTGATTACATGAATTTCGCTCTATCGCGCGCCTGTATGTATGTATGTATGTGTGTATGTGTGTGTGTGTATGTGTGTGAGGGTATAAAAAGCTGCTTTCTCCGTCTCTCTATCTCTGTTCTTCTTCCCCTCTTCCTACTTCTTTTTCTCGTCGATGTCGGCGTGTTTGTGTCTGTGTCTGACAGATATTCCGTGCTATCTCTCTAAATAGGTGCTATTTGTCGTGTGTGTATGTGCGTGTGTATGTGTGTTTTCGTGTGTGTGTGTGTGTATGTATGTGGGTGTAGCTGTGTTTTGTATGAACATAACTTTTTCTGGTCTCTAAGATAATGGTTGGTTGGTGTTGTGTGTGTATATGTGTGATGTATGTATGTGTGTGTGTGTGCTTGTGTATGTTTCCCAAGCTGTGTTGTGTCGTCTTCTGAAACACTCGCTATTGGATCAAATACCATTTGCTACGTTATTTTTTTGCTCAATATTTTGGGCAGATTCGATTTTTTTTAAATGACTGTTTTTTTGTGCATCCTTTTTTATCCATGATTTGATAAGACCAATTTTCAGTCAGTGTGATTTTGTTTTCTAATCTTATATATTTTCTCTGCTATCATTTGTTGATGGTCAAGGTACCTGGAAATTGCAGTCACGCGATTTGTAGCCTTCAGGATCTTCTCATTCCACCTTGCTGATTGATTTTAATAATACGAATACTAGTTAATGCTGAATACACGACCCAGACATAGCTGCGTGGACCAAGTCAACCTGATCTTGTATTGATCATGTCTCGTGAGACTGGGGCTTGTATCGATTCGATGTGATGAAGTTGGCGGGCGTGAGGTCATTTTCCATGTTAGTTACGACAAGATGTGGATACCGTGATCTCACCGAGCACACTTTAGTGTCTGTATGTCTTTAGTCTCTGTATTTGTCTCTCTGAGTACACTGTAGCTGTATACGCAAGAGCTAAAATTTGGTAGTTTTCTCGTGTCTTTGACATAGCATGGTCCTCTGTTTTTGACAGTTAATTTTTCCGTACTGAATATGCAATTGGTTTATCATCTCTGCTACGGACACAAATACTTTCTATTTATATCCGGATATTTATGAGCAGTTACAGGCACCCTAGATCCACCCCTGTGCATGTATATATGTGTGTATGTGTGTGTGTGTGTAGTTCTGTTGAGTGCTAATGGCTAGTGAGTGAGTGTCTATGTAAGTAGTCGGTCGAAAGTGGGGGCAATATTGTGACGCCAGTATGGCATGATGAGGACGGCGGGTGTGCCAGCGGTCCATTTAGACGGCGCGTGACTCAATGGAGCCGACAACACAATCATCATAATCACCCGCACGTGCGCCATCGTCTGTGATTGTTGAGTGGATTAGCGAGCGACCATGCGGCTGTGCAGACCAATCACCGACACACAGTGCATGCTCTCCTGGCGTGAATGCTAGGAGTAGAGATGCGACCTAAAAAAAAACCGACGGTTTTTTATAAAAAAAACCGTTTTTTTTGCCAAAAAAAACCGCGACCAAAAAAAACACGTTCTTTTTGGTTTTTTTTGAAGAGTCATGCAAAGAATTCAAATTATGGAAATGATATATTTGGGATGTTAAATGAATTATTCTCATCAACACATGGGTTATTCATGCTATTAGTGACCCTATCAAATTGAATTATCATTAAATATGCACAATATAATTGTTATAATGTGTCTGAAGGCCTAATATCATTGTTTGCACGGTACTGTGCGGCACTTCTATGTACAGTACAGTTTTGCATTCAATTATTGAGTTAATCATTGTGTAAGAAAGCAGGGTTTGAGAACCGTTTCTTATGCTAAAATGTGAAACTGTTTTAAAAAAACAACAGGTGGCATAATTTTTTATTGTTTCTTACATATTACCTTTTTCCTACCAGAAATGAACTACGTTGATTATAATAAGTTTCATCATTTCATTCAACAGATCAATTATTTGCAAATATAAAAGTACAAACACTGCAAATATTTACACAATTACTACAAATATGCACATAAACTTAGTGTCCCTAATGAGACTACGAATAAAAGCGGGTCGCAGTGGCAACGGACCAGAAAAACGGAAAAAAATTTCGTGTAGGAAAAAAAACAACTGAGGAAATATATTTGATGTACAAAAAAGTATTTGAACACAAATAACTACATTAAAGAAACCATCATCCATAAAACCAGTTTTAAAAACAGGTTACTAATAAAAAAAAACAGTTAATTTGGTTAAACTTTCCTTGATCTGCCGCCAATTTTTTTCCCAATCTCTACATCTACGAAAACAGTTTTTCCAAAAAATATATTTTGAAAAAAACATGGTTTAAAAGAACAGTTTAAAATAAGTGGTTAACCAGCCGCTTATACGTACCAGCAGGCTACTTGCTATACAAAAGTTATTTGAACGTACATCAATCAAATCTATCTTACATAGATACTGTTTTAGAAAACATTGTTTCATTAAAAAAGCGTTAGTTTAAATGAACGTTTGTCAAAAAAACACTTGACCAACCAATTAGCTTGTCTTGTTCTGCTGCCAACATTTTCTGGACCTGTACATTAATAAAACGAATTTAATACCAGTTTGAAAAACATCATTGCATTTTTTCATAAAAAACATGGTTTCTTTTAAAAAAACAGGATTATTCAATGAATTTGTTTTGTTATGCTGACAAATTATTTCAAATATCCACATAATTAAAACCATCTTTAAAAACATGGGTTTTCTCAATGAAAAAAACCTAAACCACCGGACCCGGATGCACTTTCAAACAGTCTCCTGAGGTATTTATTGATAAATATTCTTGTTTTTTATACTATTATCAAATTATCTTTGAAATAAGACACGTAAAGATGTACAAAACATCAATTGAACTCATTTCTATGTACTAAAATCTAACATCCGATGACAATTGGGGCTAATTCTAAAAAAAACAAAAAAAACCTAAAAAACATGTTTTTTTTGCAAAAAAAACCGCAACCAAAAAAAACGTTTTTTTTTGCATCACTAGCTAGGAGTGAGCTCAGGTTTTTTCGATATCGTCCATTTTGTTATGTTTGAAATTGACGTTTTGTTTTCGTAGAATACATTAGTGTTTGTCGATGCACACTCACTTGGTAGTAAATTTTGCATTAACTGGAACGACGAAAGATTTGCTGTCTTTTGCAGGGCTTTGTGTTGTATTTTTACAAACTTTAAGGTTTCCACCGATTTTCACTGAACATATGCATGTGTGTATGTGTGTGTGGTTAGCGGTTAGCTGAGGGTGTACTAGATCAATATCCACGAGATTTGCCATTCTCTAATTTCGGCCTGCAGTGACAGCCGTTGTGATGGCAGAAGTAGTTATTCTACGTTGTAGCTTAGCTGCCTTTTTTTGTGTTTCAGTCTGTCATCGCTGAGTTTGTATTCGTTACTCAGTTTTGGTGCTGTAATAACAAGGTGTTTTTGCGTGGCAAACAGCGCGGTGTCCTGCGCGATTGAGCACGTGATAGTCGTTTCTGGAGATGCAGATTTCTAATTTTCTGCCAGTTTCTCTCTCGCTCTTTTTGAATATTATTCGGCGCTTGTGAGGATCCGTAATTCGTGAGGGATTCCCCACTGCTGGGGAACACAGGGGATGTCAATTGGGGAATTATAGGTCGGGGACAGAACAGGACAAATAAGTGCGTTTTTATCCATCTGAATTCGTTTGTCTTCGTTTCTAGTGACTTCCTGTGACATTTAATTTGGTATAGCAACTGAATTCATTGTATTTCCTTGCGCTGCTGTGTGGAAAATGAAGAGTTGGTTTGTTAAGAAGTGGGAAATCCTAGGAAAACAAAGGTTACACACCACTGCTGTCTCCGCTTGTCACTTTGCTTTCCAGAAGTGAGTTGCATTTCGTGACGCTGTGAGAATTGCAATCATCCGCTGGCATTCTTGTACACTGCCTGTCTAACTGTCGTACAGTGTACTCTCGCCCAATTTTCCTCCCAACCCTTGCCCTCGCCGTTCAGATGAAGAAACAGTGAGGCGACGAGAGAATGAGAATGTGTTGAAGAGCAAATGGGTTGTTCTTGAGGAAAAAACTGTTTTTTAACCACATTCTAACTGAACGTACTTGACAACTCTTCGAAGAAATTCCAGGTCCATTATCCTAGCTAGTCTCACTTCATGTACGAACTTATGCGTACGTTTCACTAACCCCTTGATTAATTTATTTTACTACAACCAGGACGACAACTATATGAAGAGGCTTTATTTACATTTTTATTAGGCAAATAACACACACACGTACACACGTACACGCATGTGCTATTGCGCTTATAGAACGAAGTCTACATGTGTTCTTGTTGTGTATTCACATGTTTACCTACACGCCTGGCTTGTTACAGATGTGTGTTGCTTGCTTAGCACGTTTCATTAGATTTTTCTACAATTTGCCAAAACATCTGTCCCACTGCCTGTATGTGTGTGTGTGTGTGTGTATGTTTGTGTGGCTTTTGTGTATTTGGCGACGATGTGGTGCTTTTTTATTCACCTGTCTCCGTTTCCACACCTTCTTTCGGCTCTTTCTCACACGCTTTTCTCTCTCCCTCGCTCTCATCTTGTGTGTGTGTGTGTGTGTGTGTTGGCAACGTGAGCCATAATTTAATAGGTGTGAACGGCACCACAACTATAGCCTGTTATCTTGTAAGTCCTCTTGTCATCAACAAGGTCGTCGTATTTATGTCTACTTCGCTCACACACACACACACACACACACACACACACACACACGCACACACACACGCACACACACACAATACACACACACACATACACACACATAACAGTCATGATTGAATAGACACTGAACTGAAAAATGAATTTAAGTAAGACGTTAAATATTCTAGAAAACTCCACCATAAAAATTATATGAAGCTCATGCTGAGTGCTGTAGAAAATGCTTAGAAAGACATCAACAGAACATGCATTAAAAATGGCCTACTTCCAAGTTATATAAATATAGAGGATCGATATGAACATGAGCGAATTTGCCACATTGACGTCGAAATCGTCTTTTCTTGTAATTCAATTCGCCAAAGCTGCTTTTCTCCGCGCGCGCGCTCGCACGCGCTAATTTCGTTTGCCCCTCTGATTGCTGACCGTTTCTCACTGTCTCAAACACACACACACACACACACACACACACACAGACACACACACACACACACACACACACACACACACACACACACACACATGGATGAAGTACAGTACAGGTTATCGATTTTGGTCGCCATGTTTGGAGACTAATATACTGAGAATGGTAGATGAAGAATATTTGGAATGTTTCTTGCGGTTTTTCCACTGTGCTCCACTGATATTGCGTTTTGTTAATGCTGTTAATGTTAATGTTAACGCTGTCTTTCGTGCAATTGCTGTTAAATACGGATTTGTTTGTGTGTCGATCGTGTCTCTAGCTGAAATTATGGAGAGACGCCGTTTGGTCTAGTGCAAGGGTTCTTAACCAATCCTATCATTTGTCAGTATGTCTTCCAGATCCACGAGTATTTAAATCGCTTGAATTTACTGTACTTTAGATACGCATTCCTAGGAAATATCAAAATCATTTGTTAATTTTATTATTCATAAACCGTTGATAATCATACCAGTATCCAGAAATATATTCCCATACCCCCGTCTTTTATTCCCATACCCCCGGTCTTTTATTCCCATATCTCCAAGGGGTATGGATACCCCGGCTAAGGACCCTGGGCTAATGGATCTATGATCGGTAACCTATGGGGAATGGAGGTGGTTTCTAGTGGGTATGGCGTGGGCTCATCTCCCTGGCCAGGTGAAACATTTACGCTCGTTCATTTGTATTCTGCACTGATTTAGCTGAGGGGCTTTCTTGGGCTTAACGCAGACTATGCAATCTCCTGCTAGTTTTATGCGCGTGCATGCCATGTGCGGGCGGTTGCAACGCACGTGCACACACACACACGTGCCAGGTAGTTGAGACAGCGTGCAAGATGATGTATTGGAGCCGAGACAGAGTATGAGAGTGGCAGGTGAGAGTTATGGATGCAGAGTACGGGAGAGAAATCGATGATCCAGCCTGCTAGAATAATGAGTGGCATGACAACTTTCTGTCATATTTCCAATTATACGCCGACCATGCACGCTATTCACACACACACGCACACACATACACATACACACACACAAACACACACACACACACACACACACACACACACACACACACACACACACACAAACACACATCTTGCAGTGAGAAACTGTGGCAAATTATCAATTTCCACTATGTTTCCATTGACTTTTGTTGTTTTTCTACTTCTATTTCGTTGGTTTTTTTTCTCTCGTCTGTTTGTGATTTTCTCACTGAGCCAGTCGGGATTCATTTGAATATGCCAAGACTGGTGTATGATTTATATTGCAACCAATTGGAGCATGTGTCTTTGCAACGTTGATGCTGTGCCGACAGACCTGTGTGTATGATATATGTGTGTATGTTATATATGTGTGTGTGTATGTTATATGTTATATGTGTGTATAGTATATGTGTGTATGTTATATGTGTGTATGATATATGTGTGTATGTTATATGTGTGTATGTCCGTATATGCGATGTGTGTGTATGTGTGTGTGTGTGTGTGTGTGTGTGTGTGTGTGTGTGTGTGCCTTTCAGTACCGTTACCATTGCATATTTTCGGTTTTTACTATCCTTGCAATCACACACACACACACACACACACACACATCTGTGCGTTATGGGGACACTCGTGAGGAAATATATACACACATACACACACACACACAAACAAACAAATGCACGTGCTCACACACCCCTGCAGTTGGGTGCGATGTATTGCGTGGCCTATATTGCAGTTGCAGTTGGGAAGTGTCGGTCGATATTTGCCACATGTTGAAATTTGTTTTGACTGCGTCGCCAGGTGTCAAGTCAGGTGCCTGCTTCAAGATAAAGTGTGTGTGTTGTGTGTGTGTGTTTTTACGACCAGCGACTGGGGTGTTGGTGTGGTGTTTACCTGGCAACAGAACACCTTGCTGATTAGCTTGAATTTAGTCGGCCAGGCTGTTGAATGGTTTTAATGGACGCGTGGGGAACTATCAAGAACACCCCCGTTGGACCATGTACATTTTCTTGTTTCAGGATTGTCTTGTATATTTTCTTCACTCACTGTTCAAACACTATCCATTTAGCCAATATTATTTAGGCGTCAATTGCGTGGAAATATGTTATAATATATATTGCATATCATGAATTCGATTAGACAAGATTATACTTTTTATTCGATACGTTTGCCGTTGTTCGAAATGCTCCTATGTAGCCTACATAACTTCACGCGGGTATCTGTCTGCGCCGTTCAGAATGAGCAAATATACAGACGAATCTGTGGAACATTGGTGAAGAGCGAGAGGCGACAATACCGGCACTGCGCTAGCGGCGTGACCTCGGGGTCACTGAGGTCACGGTCCAATGCGGCTGTTTGAAATACGAATTTGACCGACACGCATTTGACGCAGTACCTTATTCAAAACACACACGTGCATTTACACAAACACACCCATACACACACACACACACACACACACACAAACAGGCGCATTTATACTCGTAATGTGTGCATTTGTAGTTGGATAGACACGACACGCTGTGGAATGGTGTGAGAGGTCGCACCCATACAAATAACTTTGATTTGCCTCGGGGCATCGGGCTTAGGTTTCAACATGCAATAAATAACTGTGCTGCACTTTGATGAGAAAATTCCCCATCTTCTAAATCAAGTTTTGTTTTTATATTATATTTCCTAAATTAATTTGTCGTAATTAAGCAATGTTAATTCTTCATAAATAGTGGAATAAACAGGTTCGATTTGATTTTTGTTTCATTTTATGAAAATCCACCGTCTATAGTGCTTTTTAAGAAATTAAAAATCGCAATATGACCCTCCTGTTCAAGAACATTTCAGTCAGAACAAAAAATCTCACTCAAGAACACGCACATCTGCTAGTCAAGCACCACCATAATACGCGTGGACCAAATTCAAGACATATTCAACTGGGTGGATGTAATGTTTCATGCAGCATGATAGGGTGCGTTCTTGATGAATGTCGGAGTGAGATGTCTAGCGAAAGAGAGGTTTCATTTGACGTGTCTGAAATGGATCGTTGAGCCGTGGAACTCGGGATTTAATTTAGCCAGAAGTAGGGACTTTTTGTGTCACTTGTGCAAACACTGGTCTCATATAGACCAGCGATGCTGGAAGGAGAAATACACACTGGTGGAGTGGCATTGTAGGAGTCGCCAAGTGGACAATTAAACGTATGTGTGTCACTATCAATCCGAATTCGTTTAGCTCCGTTTCCAGTGACTGGCTGACATTTGAAGTGGGAATCAGAGAGATATTGTTGCGCACCACTATTTCTCTAGACGAGTGGTTCTTAACCTGTGGGAATTCCCCACTGGTGGGGAATGGAAAAGTTGTCAAGTGGGAAGCTAAAGGTCGGAAGAAATACAAATATGTGTTTTATCTATTCAAATTCATATATTTTTGTTTCTAATGACCTCTTGACATTGACTTTGATGTAACAACTGAATTTGTTGAGTTTATCAGCGCTGTGTTGTGGAAAATGAAGAGATGGCTCATTAAGAAGTGGGAAATCGGAGAGAAAAAAGGTTAAGAACCATTCATTCTCTAGAATCTAGACTCTAGATCACCACCGATCTAGAGAAACTGGATGTGATAGTGGCAGTACGATTTAACGTTCCCGGTGCTTTCAACGCAAATGAGTCATCGGTAAATTAGCAATTTTATGCTATCTCACTATCATTATCCAATATATGCCTGCCATATATCTTCTTTTTTCCCGCTTTCGTATACACTTTTCGTTTTGGTTTTCGTTTCAATATAATAATAATTTAATTAATAATTTCTCAATAATTCCTGTTTTTAGTAATTGCTTGATGAACCCGACACTGCCCCGATGCCGTGTGTGTGTGTGTGTGTGTGTGTGTGTGTGTGTTTGTGTGTGTGCTGGTGTGTCAGGGCTGGTATTGTCGACTCAGTTGACCTGAACACTATTCTGGATTTCAATTAGTTTGTGTCATCGAGTTGAATTTCAATTACTCGGGTTGCATTATCAAATTTGTCAAATGCCACTGTGCGTTCCTGCATGTTATTGCTAATGGGTTCGCGATGGTGGACACTAACAGATGTAAGGTGCATTGTAAGTGTGTGGTTTAGTCCATGAACTGTCGTGTCCAAGGCTTGTCCTGGGAAATCTGGCCCAGGTTGGCTCAATAACTTGCCCGCTTGAGTCTGGGGTCGTAGTTTACTATGGCCAAGTCGTGTAGAGTGAGTGTCGTGTAGAGTGAGTGACAGATGCTACACGGGAAGAAGTCGAAGCTTATGAACACACACAGGTGTGTCCCGTGCAGCTCGCTGCCACCACAGAACCGACCCTCTCCACGCTATGGCGCCACAAGGACGGAAGACGTATTAGAGAGGGCCACCTCCCATAATGCATGCCACAACACACAACTGATATCTGGTACCATTTACTGCTGGGTGGGTAGGTGATGTAGGATTATAGAATTCGCCCAATGAAATTCTCCTCCGCCGGGATTCGAACCACGGACCTTCCGCTTGTGAGGCGGGCGTTCTACCACTACACCACGGAGTCCAAAAACTATGTTATGTTATGTTGTTGGCAATCAATCAAATATCCAAACTCAATTCTGTATTGGATTCACGAACAACGATAAAAACCTCATACATGAAAATATAGCCACAACATCAAGGAACACACACACACACACACCCAACCCTATCACGCTGTACATTAAGATATTCATTATGATAACACTTCCGAAACGCAAAGCCTTTATTTAGTGTATTAATGCTATATTGAATGCATGCGCTTTTTATGCAGTAGGTGGCATCTCCATTATAAGACTCCTGAAAACTTTGCGGTTTCCTATAATATAATGTTTTTTCCTGGACCAATGCGACGCTTGCTAGCTATTCCGGTTTGCCTTCTCCCGGATTGGATGCACTGAGCTTGAAAGGTTGTTGCTTCATTGCCCGTCGTGTGTGTGTGTGTGTGTGTGTGTTGGTGTGTGTGTATGTGGTCGACACGTGAATGTGACTGTCAAATCCGACGTGATTTCCCCGGGGCGTCGTGTTAATGAGGCACACACTCAGTCATCAAGCTCGTGCTCTGCAACACGCACGAGCCGCTGGCATATTGAGATCGATAAGCAGTTGATTTCGCGAGACGATCCCGTCAAGCAGTGGTTATTCTTGCACTCGCCTGTGTCGCATAGGCTGGCTGCATTTTCTGAGATTTTCTAGTGTTGACTCTATCTTGATGTACCGTCAAAGGTGTTTGCCGACGAGCGTGTGTACCTGTGTGTGTGTGTGTCTGTATTGTGTCTGTCTGTATTGTATTGTGTTGTTTTGTCAATGCGAAACATATATTTGAATATGCATGTGATTGTACGTGAATGATTGTATGTTGTGTGTGTACAATGTTTATATCAGTGCAATAAATTCAATGAAATAGAGAGAGACACATATGGTTTATGTACGAGGGAGTTTTTTGGCTTTCACAACGTTGAAATACTTTGAGGAATGTTTTAATTTATGTTGTGTTGTTGTTTGTGGGCGTGTGTGAATTTCAGCGGTTATTTTGTTCCAATTTGAATTTGCCGTTTTGAGCACAAAGTTTTCCGTCTTTCGTTCGTTCTGTTTCTCTAAAAGCCCGCGGCATTTCACCGTTTAGAGTTTTTATGAGATCAACTATGTCGGTATATTTGAGATTTGTGGGATATGTGATTTTTACACGGATTAATAAACGGATGGAAGACTTTATCGGATTTATCGGAATTTTATTGAGCTTCAACGGAAATATCTCTAAAACGGCTGTATGTGATATGAATATTTTGGAAAATCATTAGTGTAATTCCGTGCTTGGTATCGGCATGCTGCCAGTATTTGTCTTCGCTACTCGTCATCCCTGTCTATTGTACAAATCCATAATTGGTCGGATATGGTAACATATTGGATGCGGGCGTGCGTGTGTGTGTGTGCTCATTAAGGGAGGCTTGTTTGTTTGCTGACACACCGCATGTGTATATGGCAACATGATCATCTCGGCTTTGCGAATAACGAGGATCGATATCCTTAGCTCGAGAGCACGCGCATCTGTGCCCCTATCGTGAAAAAGTGCGACAAGGTGTGTTGTATACTCGTGCCGTATGCAATATGAATGACGGAACTCCTTGTTTCGTCTTTCTCTCGCCTTCGTTTTTCGTCGATGTCTTGGTGTAGCATTGCGAGGATAATATGCTCGAAATGGCACCACCGCACAACATCCTTAGTCTGTTTTGCAACAAAAATGTGCTTCCTTTGCAGTGGAAGAGTGCAAATAGATTCGGCGGAAATTCGCAATCTCATCGAGACTAACAGATTGTGTAACTACGAAGACACTTCGGACCCCAGACCACACAAAGAGTGTAAGAGTTAAGAGTGATAGATAGTATAGAGTTAAGAGTGTAATAGGGTACGAGTCAGCCATTCGGCTAGAAAAGGAGGACGTAATAATGATAGAAGAGGTGTAATAATAATAGAAGAGGTGTAATAATAATAGAAGAGGTGTAATAATACTAGAAGAGGACGAAATAATACTAGAAGAGGACGTAATAATAATAGAAGAGGACGAAATAATAATAGAAGAGGACGAAATAATAATAGAAGAGGACGAAATAATACTAGAAGAGGACGAAATAATAATAGAAGAGGACGAAATAATAATAGAAGAGGACGAAATAATAATAGAAGAGGACGTAATAATAATAGAAGAGGACGTAATAATAATAGAAGAGGTGTAATAATAATAGAAGAGGTGTAATAATAATAGAAGAGGTGTAATAATACTAGAAGAGGACGTAATAATAATAGAGGAGGACGTAATAATACTAGAAGAGGACGTAATAATAATAGAAGAGGTGTAATAATACTAGAAGAGGTGTAATAATAATAGAAGAGGACGAAATAATAATAGAAGAGGACGAAATAATAATAGAAGAGGACGAAATAATACTAGAAGAGGACGAAATAATAATAGAGGAGGACGTAATAATACTAGAAGAGGACGAAATAATAATAGAGGAGGACGTAATAATACTAGAAGAGGACGTAATAATAATAGAAGAGGTGTAATAATAATAGAAGAGGTGTAATAATAATAGAAGAGGTGTAATAATACTAGAAGAGGACGTAATAATAATAGAGGAGGACGTAATAATACTAGAAGAGGACGTAATAATAATAGAAGAGGTGTAATAATACTAGAAGAGGTGTAATAATAATAGAAGAGGACGAAATAATAATAGAAGAGGTGTAATAATAATAGAAGAGGACGAAATAATAATAGAAGAGGACGAAATAATACTAGAAGAGGACGAAATAATAATAGAAGAGGTGTAATAATAATAGAAGAGGTGTAATAATACTAGAAGAGGTGTAATAATACTAGAAGAGGTGTAATAATACTAGAAGAGGACGTAATAATAATAGAGGAGGACGTAATAATACTAGAAGAGGACGTAATAATAATAGAAGAGGTGTAATAATACTAGAAGAGGTGTAATAATACTAGAAGAGGAAGTAATAGAAGTGTATTGAGGCTTATTACACGCCACTTTTATATATGTTTAGCAGATGATTTCTTGATGTATTTGTATTGGTTTCTGAGTGTCCGGGCCAGGTGCTCTATGGCTTTCTCTCTGCTACCGTTCATGCTTATTGACTTCCTCTTGACAATAAGATTCTCCACGTGACTTTCTTGATGTGCTGATTCCTGATATCTATATGGAAGGATAATACAGACGAGGTAATATGAAAACTTTTCAGTTGAATATTTATTTATACAGCTAAAAGTTCCCTTACGTTTCCTTCAATATTTTCCAGAAAATAGTGTAAAGCACAGGTAAAGCATTTCTTTTCTTCATTTTTCTACAGAAATCCTCGCAGTCCTTAGGAACCAGGTTTGCACCCCCTAGGTGTGTGAGCACCCCCGTTCAAGAACCCGAGGCTTAGTTGGTACGATCCTACAGACATGTTTCACTGTTTCTTTTTGTATTTTCCGTCAACTTGCTACCTTATTTCTGTCTGTTCAACCTTTGTTTGCGTATGTGCTACATCAGATATGGTTTCAACACACATATTAGATACGATATATCAAATACGCGTGCACACATACACATTAAAAAACGAAGAGTGTTTATTTCAATGTATTGTTTATATGCCACATATCTGTGCCTGAGTGTACGTATTTGAGTGGATGACGGGCGGATTATACATTTGTGCCTATGAATGGCGGGCGGGTGAATTTCGTGGAATATACGTGCTTTGATCGTTCATGTGTGAATTGTAGCCATAAGTGTGTATCTGTGCTTGTACATGTGTTTGTATGCGTGTGTGTGTGTGTGTTTTGATTTGCATTCTTCACTCGATTTGATACATGCGATGAAAGCGCATCGACTCACATACACATACAGAGACACACACACACACACACATACACACACACAATGTTCATATTGGATCGATGTTTATTCGATTTCTACCAGACTTTTACACCTCATATGAACGTTCAACACAACACGTATCTGCGCGACCATTGGACAGTGAATAAACTATAAATAGTGAATAAACCATGAATATTTAATGGAATCACGTTTACACCTTGAACAATAAAATGCGCTGTTATTTCTGTACTGGTGTGTAGTGTGTGTGTGTGTCTAGTGTGTGTGTAGTGTGTGTGTGTGTCTAGTGTGTGTGTATGTATGTGTGTGTGTAGTGGGTGTGTATTTGGTAAGACCTTCGCCATCATGCACGCGTATTACACGTTATAAAGATAGAATACTATAAAATGCTCACATATTGATCCACGCAGGATATTTTGTACTTTTTTCAGCTCATACGCATACAATTTGGCGCTTGCATAAGCTCACATTTTATCTACGTGTGTTCTGATTCTGTGTACTCACCTAGTTGTACTCACATAATTGTGATTACGGGAAATGAGCTAGGCTCGCATTGTCCCATCTCCATATCTCCGTATTTTTGTGAGCGGGAAGTTTGAAGAGCGTGAGAGAGAGTCGAGAAAGAGGATGTTTGGTGCACTTGTATGTTCCGATGTGTCGTCGGTGGTTTGTCGGTGGTGTTTATTTTTGGCATGCGGTGCGGTCAATGGTGCTTTGTAGTGATTCTGCTGCGAGCTCATGGCACGAGCTCGTTGCGTGACAGGAATTTGGGTAGCGAGGCACTGATGATAAATTGAGCTGGCGCAGCCTTCAAGCTCGCTGGCTCTGCTGTTTTTCTGCTGTCTTTCGTAGCTTGACGCTTGGCAAATCGTCAAGCCCAAAGTGTCCTCGGTTCGATTCGCACACAGTGTGGTGATTTTTAGCAGTCATGCAGTGAATGATACCAGATGCAGACCGTGGTTGCTTGCTTCCTGTAGAGTTGATTCTTGATTAGTTTTGAGCTTGTGGCGCCACAGGAGAGGAGATTATTGTTCCTGTGGGTAACATCTGCTCTGCATCTACTACTGATAAACTCATGCTTGCATGTTGTGTGTGACAGCTATTATCTGCGGTTTTCAACTTTTTCTTCTCAAACTTGTCTCATTGAAGTATTTTCAATTATGTTAGGGTTAACTTTGAAGTTTGTAAAATTGGGTTCTCTGAGTTGGCGGTTTTAGAAACGGGACTTTTTCTATGCCAGGAAAATTATAGTCGCTTCTTTGCCTGGGTTATATTTGGTATGCACTTATTTGGTATGCACTGGTATATTTGGTGTGATCAAACTCCAGCAGTACGAACAATAAGAGTATATTATATACGAAACAATATTACAAGAACAATAACGCTTAAAAGTCTACGATTATTCTCTGTCTCTGACTTCCTATCACATTCTCTTTCTCTATTTCCCACTGCTTTTCAAATTCCTAACAGTCCATCAGTCTCCAATCACTTTTGACATGAAATCTACAACACACGTGATAACTATTACAACGCACTACACATAACAATTATACAACACTCAGAAACACCATTTGCACTCGTATTCTAGTTTTCTGCTTGTGCTGCGTCTTGTCTTCCACTTTTCTTTCTCTCGCCGTATCCATCTTGTTTGTCTTCTTCTTATTGTTCGTTGTTTCTCCGTGCAGCGTTCGTGGCCAACGCAATTACTCGCAGAAGTGAGAGGCTAGACCGCTTTTCCGCTTTTAACTCGTATTCTTCACCTGATTGCTGTGAAATAATTGTTTATGTATGCTTGTGTGTCTGGGTGGTGGTGTTATTTCCGCGGTTTGTTATTCCATCATTATGTGCGTTGAAGTTCGGTTGAAGACAAAGTTTGCTTTGTTTGTTGGTGTTTATTCAACTGGTTTATGCAGCGTACTTCAGTGAGCGCACCCAATTATTCATTCTTCACCTACACCAGTCAACTCAACTTGGGCAGCAGATATTCAAGAAATGCTCCATGGATTTAAGTTTTTCTCTTGTTACCAGAGGCGGCAATCAACTAATTGCACGTTCAACCGTGTGTTTTGTTGAGACAAATACACACATACATATATGGATACTTGTACATGGTATATGGTACATATATGGATACAGTATGAATTTTCATATTTGATCAGATGCTAGCGTCGAGAAAGAATATTGCAAATTTTGGAACATCAATTCCAGTTCAATCTCGTGTGTGCATAAGTGAGAATATACGGGTACATATACACGGGTACATACATACATCTAGTCACCTGTCTACACCTGTATACCTAATCTCAGAAACTAGTCTCAAACACTTTATCATTCTCATTAGCTTGATAATCGTACACACACATACACACACACAATTGCCCGCTCTGCCTGATCATCTCTGTGTGACTTGCTCCTCCCCTCTTTCTCGTCGACCACACACGTTGACACAGAGACAGAGAGAGAGAGGGGGAGAGCAGTATGCAACACAAAGCACCATCGTCTTCTTGTGAGCGTGTGTGAGCGGTGTCAGAGGTTGACCTGGTGTATGAATGAGCACATCGTGACGTCAATGTGTCTGTCTATCTGTGTTTGTGTGTGTGTGTTTGTGTGTGTTGTGGTGACCTCGACGAGTTGGGCAGGTAAAGTGTTGCTTGTTGCCATAGATAGGTATATGCTGGCGCTAACAGCCACTCGGCGCTTCAAGGCACCACACGCGCATGCCTGCTCGTGCTACCATAGTGTGGCCTCAGTTGTAGGTCATCAGACTTACTGCATGGCGAGCTCACTCCCTGCCTCTGCTTTATGAAACCTCTGTGCTCTTTCGTTTCCACCTTGGTGGTAATCATGTAATCACTGACACTATCACCCTTCCTCTGTCTTTATCTCGCTCTCTCCCTCTCTCTATTCGGGTGAATTGGTTGGAATAGCTAGTTGCATCGGCGGGTGTTTGGTTTCGTGACGATGTTATATGCCGCGCACGTGTGGTCGGCAGGGAGGTACCTCTGGTGCTCTCAACATAGGAAAAATAGCTCACAAGCAGTATCGTTGGAAGAGAATTGAAATAGCATAATACATTTGGATATGTACATATATTCTTTACAGGTAGACCACCATAGTGCCAACCATCCTTGAACAAGAAACGAAATCAACCTCAAATACCTAACACCACCAATAATGATGCCTCTAATGCTAGTTTTCAGCTTAATCAATATTTTTTACGTTATGCCTTGCTTCCACGTTTGTGTAGTTCTTTCTTGAATGTAGCTGTTGGGTTTTTTGCGTCGCCCATATGATTTTCTTGGTCTTGCGCATTGCTGTGCCGGGTGGGTTTTCAAGTCGTCCAATTTACACGATGACAAGATTGAGACCACAATCAAATCCAATTTACCGCATCCACCTCGACCCTGCTGGTTGAACTGGCTTGTGCACGTGGTTATGTGCACGCTCTGCTACTCGTTCTACCCCTCTCTCCTATACATCTGCACTCACTGCTTTGATCTCTCTTGAGCTAGGTGCTCTTTTGATGGCACACATCGGACTAGTTTCCATTGCGCACGAGGTAGGATGGAGTTTATTCAGAATGGTCTTGTCGTATGGATTGAAATGGGCTAATTTCGCTATGCAAATTCCACTGCCGTTCTCATTCCTACGAGATTCGGCGGACGTCTGATGTCTGCCGGTTTTCTCATTTGAAATATTGGCATTGCATTTGGACGGCCGTCTTTCAGACTATTCAAACTTGGTCCAGCAGCTCAGGTTTTTGCATAGAGTAGCTGCTGTACAGTGAAATGTCTTTCAAAGCCCCGGGGATAATGCCAGTGTTTTGATCTGTCTTTCAGTCAACTAGCTTATGCTTTTGATGATAGATTAAATGCCCCACATATCTCTGCTCCCAATCGCTGTACATCACATGACGTTGGTATTGTTGTTATTCATTGAGTCATGCTTTTATTTATTGTTGGTTGCTTATTGAATCGTATTTTTATTTATCTCTTGATTTTTGTTGATCGTTATTTATTCATTTCTTAATATTTTTCTTATTTATTCATATTTATTGTTGATTGTTATTTATTGTTACACATATTTATTGTTGATTGTTATTTATTGAGTAGTGTGGGCGGAGTAACATTATGTAGTGTTATCGGATGAATTGTTTATTGTTATTTGTTTAGTATTTTGTTTTCGAACTCTCTTTTTCCTAGCATCTTTTGGGCGCTTCCGGTACATGGGGCGACCTTAGGGTGGTAATAGTGCTTGCACTCTTCCCCCATGCTACTAGATTTGCCTGTTATTATTAATAATACTAATTATTATTATTAGTAATGTCCCAGACGTCATCTAGTAAAGTCTCTAGTCATCCAGAAGTCATCTAGTAAAGTCTCCTCTGACTTGAGTATATTTTCATTCTTGGCGATTCTATCATTTGAATGTATTTGTGATTGAGTTTGAATTCAATCATACGAGTACGATCCTTATTGCTTGGTTCTCGTTTTCTACTCTATGCTTTCTTCCTTGCCTTACAAAGAAGAAAGGTTTCTAGTTGGTTAGGAAAGAGGCGACATCTCAGGTGAAATATTTTACTGTGGTTTTCATATAGAACGAGAAATATCATGTACAAAAATCGCAAGAATAGGAGGAACTGATAATTGAGTGAAAAACTGTGAATTTCAAGAAGACGGAATGAAGTTATTTAGAAGTCAAATTAATATTTATTCAAATGAAAGTTTTGAAAAAGTTAATGTAGTTTAATATTATTGGAGATCTTTAGTGAATAATTAACAAAATCAAAGTGTACTGCGGTGTTTCATCGAAGAACGCGGCGACTTATGATTTCTATTATGATTTATGATTTCTCCTGTTACAGCTGTTTTTTACGAGTCAAACTTTACTAGCGCTTCGGGCAAATTTCATCATCAGAACGTAACAATTTAGCGTAAATTGGTATAATTTATATAATTTTTAAATACTCACTATAATAAGGATAATACTGTTGTTATTGTTATTATTTTTATTAGGGTCGTCCACATATCTGTATGTGTGTGTGTGTATGTATGTATGCAGTGAAGCCATCGCTGAATGTGTACAAATCTGTGAACGGAGATGCCGGCGGTTCGACCAACGTTGCGACTACAGCGCCTCTAGCGGCCAACACACGAAACTTGGCCGGGAGTTCTGCTGGAGGACATTCGCAGCACGTGCGCCCTGCCCAGCGAGCAGCGCCCTCTGGTGGCAACGAGTCTCAGTCCAGTAAACACTCGGGCGCCGCCTATAATTCCAGCATGCCTTTGGGGTTGACTTCGGCGTCCTCGAAAACCGTTATCGGTTTTGACAGTGAGTTAACGATTGTCACATCTAGTCTAAATAGTACGCGCACACACGCAATCCGTTAAACACAAACTGCTTTTCATTCTTGCTTTTCAATAATCAAAACACGTTTTTAGGAGAATTTTAAAACTTTAGGACGATGAGACACTTATTGAACTTTCAGTTTGAAGTTGAAGTTTCAGCCATAAAAACGTGCAAATTTAAACAAAGCACCCGAAACATATTCAAGTGTCGTAACGGATTTACTGTTGTTGAGAAACAGAAATAGCAAAGCTAAATTCGCCGAAAACGAATGTGAGGAAAAAAGGAAATTACGCAACCAGCAAACTTGTAGACAACTTGTAACTTGTGAACTTGTAGGCAATCCAACAAAATCTACCGGATTTTCTCCAAAATCTTGTGACGAAAAAGTGTGACTTGTAGCTAATTTGCATGATGATATTGTAGAAATGAGTCATTATTGGTGCGATAATTTTTTGATTTTCATTTGTGGTATGTCAGTGTTTGAAATGAATTTATAGTTATATACGTGACCACTAGATGTCGCACGAAGCTTGAATTTTGTTAGAAGTTTTTGATTTGCTACTATGAATATTGATTAGACTTGATGTGATCAAAGTGTGTGTTATTACGCCAATTAACCTTTTTTTCCGCATACAATATAGGCAAAAAACATCTACGTACCAGGTGAAAATGTATTTTTAGTACAATATATCGTTTACGATTATTCATTGATGTTATTACAACCCGAGCCACGTATTTTTTCCAAATTAGAAAGATTTTTCTTACCGTCTTTTTCATGCACCGTGATTAATAATGGATTTATGTTAATCTACCCGCGCCATTTTTGTCAAAACTGTTCGGCTCAGCCGGTTGGTGTGTTAGTGCGTTCGTTGGTTGCTTTTGTTGGTTGTGTGCGTCGTGGTTGTATCGTTGAGTGTTCTTGTGTTTGTGGCGCTGTGGTGTATCGTGTCTTATCTCATATTGCTACTGTTTTGGGCGCAAATTAGGCGTAACTATGGCGTTCAGCTGAATGTGTTGTATTCAATGTCTCTACTAGCGTATAATTTGCCGGTGTGTGCGAATTCCTCGGTGATTTTAGGCACGTTTAATAGTTTTGGTTGGTTTGTCGCTAATTGAAATCGTATTGACGTTCTACAAATGGTAGTTTCTTCAAAATGGGCAACGCATCTACTTCCAAGAAAGGAGACACAACGGAAAATGGTTGGTTTGCTAATATTTCTGTAGTTAATTTTGTTTATTTTTGTATTTGTGTTGTTGTCATGTCTTGTTTTTTTAGGCGTTGTTTTCCAAGTTTCGGACCAGTTATTTGGTGTTCATTAAACTATATATTCCCATCCTTCTGTTAGATATTTGCACATTTCAAATTTGTTTAATGCGTTAGTTTTTTAGGCTTCTTATGAGGATGTAGCAATAATAAAACATCTTGTGGTCTTTTTGCTTGTAATAAATCATGTTGTTTTTGATTTTCTATTTTTATTTTTTTCAGTTTTTCCAGTTTTTCTGTCCTACGGTAAGAACGAAATTTTGCATTCTTTTTGTATAAAATATTTTCACACTGTTTTGGCCGATGCCAACGAGAGTTATTTCTCTGTTTGGACTTGGTTATGTTTGTTGTTAGTTGTTGTCGTTGCGGGGTGCGCTATTTTCGGAGAAACAGCAGTTTTTCCGATAGTTAAACATAGCAGTTAATTTCTTTTATCACGTTTTTATTGCGGCTTCGTTGGAAGACGTCTACTCAATCTTGCACGTTTTTAGCTCCAGTTCTAGATTATGACAGCTCTGCATAAATTTGCCACATTTATGCACACACGTTCGGCGAAGTATGAGATATCATTGGTTGGCCTGTATTCAACGCGTAATATGAGACTATATAATACCTAGAAATACTGCAAATTCTTCCTAATTTCTTATCAGGTTATTTATGGCATGTTTTGCGTCTGTGTGTCTGGGCTTCCAGACTTTCGCACAGGGAGACCCTGAGCACCAGATGTGTCCAAGAGTAAAGAGAGATAAAGATGTAGAAAGAACAGTTGAGAAAACGTAAAATGTAATCTTCATTTTCTTAAGACACTGATGTGAGGTTTACGAGGGGTTTACTAGGGGTGTACTTCACCACAAGTGCCTCATGTGTTGTGTGTGAGTGTGTGTGTATGTGTGTGTAATATTAGCCTGATGAGAGTCTGATGTTTCTTATGTGTTGTTCGTGCTGTTTGGTCTGGCGTTCATTAAAAACGTAGTCCAGGAACTGTTAGGCCGTCTCACGTGGATACATAGTGTCGGCACCTACCTTCATGGTCTCTCTTGTGTGCGCGTTCTGGCTGCCACAAGATCTGCCGGGGTGTAGACTGGGTGCAATGAGGGCGTGAGCATAACTGTAGGAGGGTTCTTGTTCCAAATCAGTGATTCGTGACCTGTTTTCCTTCCTAGTGACTTGTTGACATCAAATTTGATGGAACAACTGAATTTATTGCATTTATCAGCGCTGTTGTGAAGAATGAAAGGATTGTGAAAACCAACCATGGTTATGCCAAGACACAACACGCACATACACTCAATTATATTCGAGGAATTCTAGCGGTGAACGTGCGGTGTACAATCAGATATGTACTAATTGATCCACATGCTTGCATAGAACACTCGCATTTCATTCACAGCGAATGATATTTTGTGTGCGCTCGTGCATTGTATCCCGCTAGACCTCTGTCTTTTATTGCTGATTTTCATTGCTGATTTTCTCACCTGTTCTTCAGTCGCTCGGTTTTTTCTTGCTTCCATTCACCTCGTAATTCGGTGTCTTTCATGCGTGCGTGTGTGTTTGTGTGTGTATGTATGTTAATTCAAATATTGTCACGGTTTTCTTGTTCAATTATAGTTTGCTTGCTATCTCGCCTGAATACATTTTGCGCAGTCAATCTTAAGACTGAGTCACTCAATTTATTGTCAAATTTAACCGTTGCTGGTATTATTTATTCATTGCCTCAGTCATGATATTCGTAGCGACAATGTGGTTAATTTGTTACGCTAGAGCTTGTTCGATGTTTGTGTGGTTTCCATGTACACATTCTGTGCTGACCTTGGTTTGACCTTGGCATGCTCTCCTCCATGATTGTAAACATACACGGGAATTATGCCCACGATAGCATATGCACACATGATTGCCATGGCGTTTAGTTCTTTTGTTTAGGATTCGTTCGAAGGCCTAACCTTTCTAAACCGTTCGACCAACTTGTTCTAAATCTCCATTCAATTTACCATATGCAAAATTGTGTTTTCCGCAGTGAAGATGGGCGATTATGAAACGCATTATCACGTGTTTTGTGTGTGTGAAAATTCAACAGCATGATGCTTTTCAATATACACAAGAAAACTAGCCTTGAAAATCGCTCTCGAAGATATTCCTATTTTCGTTTTGTCTGTGTGTGTGTGTGTGTGTGTGTGTGTGTGTGTGTGTGTGTGTGTGTGTGTGTGTGTGTGTGTGTGTGTGTGTGTGCACAGGATGCATCTTGAGTTACAGGTTTTAGTAGATGTAATTTGACTAGTAGTTGACTAGTTGTATTAATGTGTAATAATTTTAATTTAGCGTTTTGTTTTGAAGTATTTTCGTTAGATCTTTTTCTCGTGTGTGTATTCTGGTATTTCATCACTGTTTTTACTTGTTATTCACCTTTCTCAATTGACACGCGTAAAACTAAGCAGCTTATATGGGAATTTGAGTTTTTTTGTATTTCACCACTATACTTAGAATGTCTTGTGTTTAATTAAAATCAGCGGGTGATTGTGTTTTTTCAATGTTTCTGTTCGTTTGTGTGGTGTGTAATTAAAAGTATCGTCTGTAACATGAACCAAGCTTTATATTGATATTTCAGTGCTTAAAGGTCAAGGTGGTATGCATTTTTGACTTCTGCTTTCGGGGCATTTAATCAGCTTTTTATGTTTCATCTTTTATTCGCTTGATTCATGCGGTGGCATTGTGAAATGCACGTTTTTGTGTGGTTTTTTGGCTGTTTTTTTTCGCCACACACACACAGATAATTTTGAAAAAGATTTAACCTCGCTGTAGAACACACCCTCATGCACACGCAACCATTTTCATCAACTTTCTGCCCATATTTTAAGTTTATTATACCATGTGTTATAATAAACATGTGTTATTAGTTTATTATAACATGTGCTATATCATTACGACAACTCTTATAAATAGTTATATATTTATTGCACATTGTGGAGGCTCCATGTGAGTATTGCCTCGTGATGTTGTGATTACATTGTTTGAACTGTAATATTCATACAATTATATGATACTGTTTGACACTGAAAATTGAGATTCAGATAACAGGTGTATGTTCATGGTTGTGTGTGTGTGTGTGTGTGTGTGTATGTGTGTGTGTGTGTGTGCAGTAAAAGAGTTTCTGGAGAAGGCGAGGGAGGAATTTGAAGAGCGATGGAAATCACCGACAAAGGTGAGTATGAGTAGTGAGTATGCTGCACTGAAATTATTTCATTTGAGCTGGAGGTGCTCATAGTGTGAAACGCGTGAAGTTGTTTTTTCTCAGTTTATCTTGCTATATAACAGCGGTTCTGAAATTGTGGGAAATCCCCCACTGGTGGGGAATGGAAGAGTTGCCAAGTGGGAAGCTAAAGGTCGGACAGAACAGGACAATTATGTGTGTTTTTATCAATTCAAATTCGTTTATGCTTGTTTATAACGACCTCTAATGACATTTACTTTGATGTAAAAACTGAATTTATTGAATTTATCAGCGCTGTGTTTTGTGGCAAATGAAAAGATGGCTCATTAAGAAGTGGAGAATCAGAGAGAAAAGGGGTTAAGAACCACTGGTCTATAAGAATGATCGTTTTGTGGTGTTTGATTTTCTATCACATCATTTGTTCCACACACTCAAACACAGAACACCGCAGGGCTGGACGAATTCGACCTGTTGAAGACCCTGGGTACAGGATCGTTCGGCAGGGTGATGCTAGTGCAGTACAAGTCGTCCAAGGACTACTACGCAATGAAAATCCTCGATAAACAGAAGGTTTGTCTGTCTGTGTATGTTATTGTGTTCTCATATAGAGAAGATAAAGAGAGGAAGAAAAATTAAGCAAAATACAAATTTATCCAGCAAAGCAATATTAGTAGTGTATTGTCATAAACGTTGAACAATTAAAAATTATACATATTTAAATTTCTAGGCACAGTAGGAGGCCAGATATTTCTGGCTTTCTAACAGATACATGTGCTCTAAAAGCTTGTATTTAAAACACTTACGAAATGACAAAGAATTATACACACACGTATCAACACACAATAAATCGTGAACACCAAATCACTTGCTATCTCAATATATATCATTAACACAATTGCGTTACATTCAAATGTGTCGGCGCCCACTTCAAAACCAACACTAAATGTACGAACATTAACTTCACGTGATTAATATGTTTGCGATACGCCATAAATCAATTTGTAATTTCATATACATACACAGATGTATACAGATATGTACACACACACACATATGTACATTTGTGGCTATGCCTGTGCGTGTGTGTGTATGTCTGTGTGTGTGTGTGTTTGTGAATGACGCAATAACACACCCACGCACGTGGTTCAGGCTGTGCTGAATCTGTTTTTCGCACACTGTCGTCGCTGTTGCCACTGTATCTGTTGAGTCTGTATTGACCTGTTCCTGGAGGTTGTCCAACACATTCACAGTGCCGAATAGCTCTCTGTCTGTGTGTGTGTGTGTGTGTGTGTGTGTGTGTGTATCTGTTTGTGTTGATTGAATTGGTTTTGAGATTGATGTTGCAGTATTCAACTGCTAATTTTGCCGACCTAATTCTCTATCCTACCTCGCTCGCATTCTCTATCTCTATCTCTTCCCCTCTTCTTCTTCCTGTTCCCCTCGGTGCTGCACTGTGTGCTATCAGTTCTGTTTACGTTGCTACGTACACTCGTGTGTGTGTTTGTGTGTGGGGGTGTGTGTGTATGTGTGTGCATATTTCATTGAAATCGACCAGCACTTGCGTTTGTACGTATGTGGTTGAAACGTGTTCGCTGAATGCGCTGTTCCGTTTCACCGTTGTATCGCTACTATACATCAGTGTCCGTCAGCGTTGCGTCTTTGAAGTGCGTTCGTTAGCGCACAAGCACAATGAACACACAACACACACACACACACACATGCGGTGGCTTAATGTTCATTTGTTCGGCGTGCTCGCGCATATTAAGTGAGATGTTGGCCACAGTGGTTGGGCAAATGTGTGGGTGTGGTACCTTCATTGCATCTGTCTGTCTGTCTGTCTGTCAGTTGCTCTTCTTTCTCTCTCTCTCTCTCTCTTCCTCTCGCTGTGTGTTGCTTGATTTGTGCCTGTCGTTCTGGATATATTCATACTGGTTTAACTGTCATTCAGACGTTGCTCCGGTTGTGTCAGTATTTGTCAGCGTTCGAATGAGGTCGGTGTAGTTTTGGTTGACATGTGACTTGTGCAAAGCTGTTACAATTTCGCTAACTGCTGTGCTTCACATTCAAATATCCTCCTTGGTCATCACGGTCTACTGCTCTCACAGATTGGGTGTTTGCTGTTCGTGCCAGCCAAAAGATGTAGAGAAGTAAGAGTTTAGTGAGGAAGATGAGAGCTCATGCAGGAAGAAACAGAAGTAATATGTAAATATCAAATGAAAACGCTGAATAAGTTTACTTACATGTTGCTTTTTATCAAGCGTACATCTGAGCATGGATCACGTTACCCATGTGTGTGTACTCAGCTAATTGGGTTACAGGATATGAGCTATGCTCGGACCGTCCTGTCTTTCTTCCAATATTTGTCTATTTTTTCTTTAAACAGCGTTAAACTATTGACTTCTGCAATCGTCTTGTGTAAACTGTTCCATTCATTCACACAGCGGAACGGAAAGCTATATTTCTTTATGTATTTTCTACATCTCGTTTTTCTCAATTTTTTGTTATGGCCTCGTCCTCGTTGGTTTTGCTGCACTAGTCCAATTTCTTTCGAATCCAGTATTCCTGTCATGAATCTGTAGATGCTAATTAAGTCTCCTCTCTCTCTCCTTCTCTCCAACGTTGGTAGATTCATCTCATCCAACCTTTCCTCATAGGGTAGCGCACGAATCTCCGGTACTAGTTTGGTCGCCAATCTCTGTAATTTTTCCATTTTCTTATATGTCGCACTTCGTGAGGGCGCCATACAACAGCAGCATACTCAATTCTTTGTCTGATTATTGTCACTAATATATTTCTCATCATGTATGTAGGTGTGTGTGTGTGTGCGAAGCGAAATTTGTTGCTACCTCATCAGTGACTCCATGACAAGATGCAGTATGTCCTGTATTGAGCGGAACCTAGTGGTGTGTGAGATTGGTTCTCACCGACTTTTTGTCACGTGCCGACCTCTTCTCGTCAAGCACCCACTTACCGTTATCATTGCGCGAGCATATTGCGTATTCACTCGCCTATGTGGCGTGGCGGAATTTTGCAATATTCCATGTATGTATGGGCGTGTTAGTGCAGCATATTGGCACAGATATTTGCACAGATATCGTGTTCTGCCATGCTATTTATAACTATTTTCTCTCGTGTGATCACTGTTCCCTCTGTCTTCAAGCTCTATAACTCCGCTTCTCTCACTTCCCTTTCTTGTTTCCATTTGTCGTTCGTATTTACTGTACTATTTTTTCCGCTGGGCGGCCATGTTTGTGTGTGTGTGTGTATGTGTGTCGGTCCACTTGGTGTAAATGAGACGTCCTTGAATCGTTTGACTGAGTTGGATAAACGATGATATTGCTTGTCGTATATCCACTGTTCGTGTCTCTCTCTCTCTCTCCCACTGTTCGCTTTATTATAATGTTCTGCTCTATCTCCTTTCTCTGTGTGTGTGAGCGTATTTCTCTCGCGCTTCTTTTTCATTGTAGTTTTTTTTCCTGTTGTGTTGGTGGTGTCTTGTACTGTGTTGTACTGTGTTGTACTGTCTTGTACTGTCTTGTACTGTCTTGTACTGTGTTGTACTGTCTTGTACTGTCTTGTACTGTCTTGTACTGTCTTGTACTGTGTTGTACTGTCTTGTACTGTCTTGTTCTGTGTTGTACTGTCTTGTACTGTGTTGTACTGTCTTGTACTGTGTTGTACTGTGTTGTACTGTCTTGTACTGTCTTGTACTGTCTTGTACTGTCTTGTACTGTCTTGTACTGTGTTGTACTGTCTTGTACTGTGTTGTACTGTGTTGTACTGTCTTGTACTGTGTTGTACTGTGTTGTACTGTCTTGTACTGTGTTGTTCTGTGTTGTACTGTCTTGTACTGTGTTGTACTGTCTTGTACTGTCTTGTACTGTCTTGTACTCTGTTGTACTGTGTTGTACTGTCTTGTACTGTGTTGTACTGTGTTTTACTGTCTTGTACTGTCTTGTACTGTCTTGTACTGTGTTGTACTGTGTTGAACTTCCAGCTGTCTCAAATCTCACATTTCATTTTCATCCGTTTCAACTAGAAGCGCGCGTCGCGTGCTCAATTGCAGTCGATTTGCATGTTTGCTTGTCCCGTGTCGCCTGTGTGTATGTATGTGTGTGTGTGTGTACTGCGTGTCACCAAATTGGTCTCCACAAACCTGTCTAACCTCCTAAACCTGATACACGTCGCACAACTTTCACTCTATTCAGAACAAGTTCACGTGAAAATGTATCAAATGGAACATCCGTGCAATAATTTCTGCTGTGTTGAGGCAGGTTGTGTAGACCAGTGGTTCTCAACCACTGGCAGACAGTTCCCGCACCCTCCACTGGATTTTCTATAGCTATGATAAAAAGACAAAAATTCAAACGACGTAATAACAAAAGTTTTTTATTCAATTTTCATTCATACAGATTAAAGAAGAAGATTAAAGAAGCTCTTGTAAGAAAAACAGTTTTAGGGAAGATTCACATGAATCCTCGCATCTCTTTATATATGTGCACAAATTCTTCACAGCGTTCGCACGTACTTGTGCACAAGACATTGAGGACGAACACAGAGGAGCGTGTTTGAGGGCGAGAAAGAGGCGATAGAATGGAGAAATGAGTGCGTGTGTGCGTGTGTGTGTGTGTGTGGAACACGCTGGCATGTCCACGAGCACAGACTGGCTCGTGCTGCTCGTGCTGTAACCGACGCTTTGCCGGTACATTCATCGATCGATGGCCATGCCGTGACGAACGTGTGTGTGTGTGTGTATGTGTATGCTTGTGTGTATGCACTGAACCTTTCAATTTTTCAGTTTTCCACGTTTTCTTTTTTGGTTGGGGGAGGCCTGCGTTCTGCCCCGTTTCTCCTCTGCTTTCTGCTTCGGATTGTCTGTCATTTCCGGTCGTGGCTGGTTGATACGTTGATCAGTGTGAATTTATCATATCAAGGTATATCAAGGTTTTGCTATTTCTGATGTGATTCATGTTGTTACACTGGCACTGCTGAGGTATTTGTGTGTGTGTTTGTTCTTGTGTTTGGTCGACGGCCGAGGCAGGTCTTGATGTGACTGGTCGACCTTGATCGCAGTGACCTTCGTGACCTGTCTGTTTGTCTGTATGACGCTGTCGTCACATTTGTATTAATATTGTGTGTGTGTGTGTGTGTGTGTGTGCGATCGGTCCAATTTCTTGCTTGGTCGCATTTTGGTGGTGAACCTGGATTTTTCGCACCTGTCTCCACCAAACAACAACACACACACACACACACACACACACACACACATTGATCGACAAATTGCAATTTACACGACGGTTCGATGCAGATAATTTTATGGTTTTGTATTGCACGTAGCTAGTCTCCAGTGTTTCACCAGTGTTTTGTGTACATCTTGTCGATAAAATCAAGTCGATTCAAGTATGCACGCACCAACATTAGCATGGACAATCCATCGCTCTCCTAAATATCAATTGTACGTCTGGCAAACACAGGCTGAGTATCTGACAAAACGCACATGAAGGTTCTTCAATTAACGTTTTTCTGCTCGAATCGCCTATATATTGAGTGTGTGCAAGTGTGTGTGTGTGGGTGATTTGGTCCCAATTTACATTAATGAATTTTCAATATGTTTTACGTGGCATTCCTTTTGACGCACTAGTGATAGGTTAGGCTGGTTCCTGCTCTAGTCATTTTCTCATACACACACGTGCATTTGCGTGTGTGTAGAACGCAATTCGAGCAAGTCTACGCACAAACACGCATGCATGTGTATATTCCAGCCCGTGAGTCGCATTTGATATTGTTGTTTTCTTGTGTCAATTTGAGTTCATTGACCGGGCCGTGATTATGAGTTGAGTCGGCGCGTGTGCGAGTCCCTGTTTTTTTCGATAATCGATTTTCTCATCTGTCACAGTGTATTCGTAGATAGAGAGACGATGATGACTGGATTGTTGAGCATTCTAACACAACGATGATTGAAGCGAGGTACAACGTGGTCCATGTGGCTATCCCTGAGTGGTAACAAAGTGGTAACACAACAAAGTGGTAAAATAGCTGCTCTCCCTGAGTGGTAACACATAACAAAGTGGTATAGTTTCTGTCCCTGAGTAGTAACGAAGTGGTAACATAGTTTCTGTCCCTGAGTGGTAACAAAGTGGCAACATAGTTTCTGTCCCTGAGTGGTAACGAAGTGGTAACACATAACAAAGTGGTATAGTTTCTGTCCCTGAGTGGTAACAAAGTGGTAACATAGTTTATGTCCCTGAGTGGTAACAAAGTGGTAACACATAACAAAGTGGTAACAGTTTCTGTTCCTGAGTGGTAACATAGCTGCTCTTCCTGAGTGGTAATGTAGTGACTGTCCCTAAACGGTATGAAAGTGGTAAGAAGGTGGTAACAAAGGTGTGGGGTTGATGAGGTTCTGGGTTGTTCTGGTTCACCTTGATATATCACCTGTTTGTTGCAGAGAACTGTTCAACACAAGTGTTTGTTGATTGTCTGACAGTCATTGTGTGTGTGGGTGTGTGTGCTCGTTTTTCTGTGTCTGATGGTGTACCATATTGCACGTGCGACATTTGCAACATGTGCAACATACACTCATTATTACGTAGTGCAATCAGCCGATATGTTTCATGCAAGTGGTTATCTCGCCATCGATCTCGTATGCAATATTGCGGTTCTTTTCTGTCTACACGTTTCTGATGTGATATTTTCGCTGACTGATAATTTATATGTACACATGTTTGCACATGTGTGCTTACTCACCTAGTTGTACTCACCTAGGATATGAGCCAAGCTCGTGCTGCTCTGCTTCCATATTCGAAGGAACTAAAACTGTTAGCTTCAACTATTTCGCTGTCTATTTGACTCCCCATTTTCCACGTTCCTAAACGGAAACTATACTTTTTATATATTTTCGAGTGCCCTCTACGCACATTTCCTTGGACAACTATGCCGATATCGTCTGTGTTGACCGTGTCATTCATGCTGATGTGTATATGTTAATTAAATCACCTCTTTCTCTCCTCTCCTCAAGCCTTGGTAATTCAATTGTCCTCAATCTGTCTTCTTAAGACATGTTTTTTTCAGGTTTGATACCAATTTGGTGGTCAGTGTCTGCATTTTGTCCACGTTCTTTATATGTTTCACCCCGTGTGTGTGTGTGTGTGTGTGTGTGTGTGTGTTTATGTGGCAGGTGGTACGTCTGAAACAAGTGGAGCACACGCTCAACGAGAAGAAAATCCTACAGGCCACGCGGTTTCCGTTCCTAGTCAGCCTACAGTACCATTTCAAGGTGAGCCACTAGCGTGTTATTCTAGTTATTCACTGCGATAGATGATGTTTGATATCGGCTTATTTCGAGATAGTTGGCGGAGACAAACACGATAAGGTGTTAGCTGTGCGGTTGATCGTATTTTCATCGTTGATTTGATGTACACAGGTGCTTTTTAGCGGTTAGTATAGTGGAATTTATTGATACTGTTCACGTGTTCTACTTCTTTGATTTGAAATTATCACGAAAGACATCGCTAATATCTCCAGATTGAAAATCACATTATGGTTCACCCACACGGTGCACATTGTCCTTGCTGCTTTCCTGCTGCTTTGCTTTGTATTCGTTCTTTTCGTCATATCCGTTGTCGTCACCTTCGTCATTCGGTGTTACCGCACTTACTTGCTACATTTATGCGTTGAAGTGGTCGCATTAGCTGGGATCCGACAATCATTGCGCTTCCAATGTCTGCTGTATATGCGTGTCTAGATATTACGCATCAGCAGGCCTGTGTGCGCGTGCACCGACCGGGGCTGCTACTGCTCTCAAACTACCAACATCTGCAGCCTGATGATTCAGGGAAGAGTTGCTTTGAAGAGTGAGGATTTATAGGTCGCACAGAACAGGACAAATATGTGTGTTTTTATCAATCCTAATTCGTTTATTTTTGTTTCCAGTGACTTGCTGACATTTAATTTGTTGCAACAACTGAATTGATTGTATTTATCATCGCTGTTGTTGTGTGAATAATGAAGAGATGGCCCATAAAGAAGTTGGAAGTAGGAGAAAACAGGTTACGCACCACTGATTCACATTAATACTGAACCTGTCCCTGCTAGCATCGTATTCGATTTCACCTCTGGCTCGTCGTCTGTCAGTCTTCCTGTGTTTGTTTATACTGTCCTGACACAACACACGCGTGCGCGCTCATCTGCAATGTCTGGAGTGTCCGTATGTTTCTTATCTCCGTCGCAACAGTCAGCGCAGCTTGTATCTTCAGCGGCCCTCTCACAAAATGTAAACTATTGATGCTGTGAACAGTTTAGCAGATACACAGGCGTCATCTGGTCGTCTATCATGGCTTCTTCACTATGACAGTGCATGATTTTGCCATATCTTTAGTGCAGTGATTCTTAACCTTTTCTCTCACTGATTCCCCACTTCTAAATGAACCAACTCTTCATTTTCCACACAACAGCGCTGATAAATTCAATAAATTCAGTTGTTGCATCAAATTTTATGCCAAGAGGTCATTAGAAACAAAAATATACGAATTTTAATTTATAACACACATTTGTCCTGTTCTGTCCGACCTTTAGCTTCCCACTTGACAACTCTTCCATTCCCCGCCAGTGGGGAATTAAGAAAAGGCTGAGAAGGTTTAGTGGAACTATATTTATTTTATAATTAACAATATATATTTTATAAATTTATAATCCCACTGGGCGAACCAATATAATATTTAAGACGTCGGGTCAAAAACGCCTGGCACACACACGCACACACACACACACACACACACACACACACACACACACACGCACACACACACACACACACACACAAACACACACACACACACACACACACACACACAAACACACACACACACACACACACACACACACACACACATTCACTCACTGGCTATATTGTGTCACGCAGTTTTCGTGCAGGTTTTTCAGCTTTTCCTATCGCTGGTTATCTGTGTGCGTGCGTGTGTGTGTGCATCAGACCTCTGTCATGCACGCGCTCCCGCTAATTGTCTTGCTTCTGTGTGTGGGGGTGGGCGGGGCACAAGGACACTGCAGGAACAGAGCAATGGGAGGTGTTGTGACAGGTCAATAACCCGAGGACAGGTCAATAACCCGACATACAACCTTGACTCGTTTGATTGGCGTGCGGCTAATATTGTAATGACTTGCCAGCAGCGTGTCTGTGTGTCTGTGTGCATGCAAGGTGTATATGTGAATTGTGCGGTTTGTTATCACATTGTTGTAGTTTAGTTATCTTACTGCACACGCCATTTTCTCGTCGTGCCCTCGTCGTTTAGTGTGTGTGTGGCGAGTGCGCGCGTTAGTGCGCCTCCACAAATCTTAATATTCACAAATTAATATGAAATTTCAAGTCACGCACTTCACTATTGTCTGATCTTCTATCTTAATTGCTTGACAATTTTTTCCCTAAACCAACGATAGTCGATGTGTTTTTATTTGTTGTAAAGTTAAAAAAAAATATCACTTACTCATTCGCTTTGATGTATACATCGGAGCGGCGTGTGTGTGTGTGTGTGCTGGTGTGGGCATGTTCTTGCTAGTTTCTAACTGTTCAATTGTTGTTTTCTTTTACGTTTTATGCTCGACTTTCTGTTTGTTCTCAGACTGCAAATGCTTGTGTGTTTGCGTGTTCCGCTAAACTCGTTTATCTAGCGAACACCAAGCTACTGGTGCATATTGTCTGTGTGTGTGCATATATATTTCCTTGTGAAGAGTAATAACTCTTCACAAAGCATCCAATAAAGTTGGCTGTGCCACAGCACACACACATATACACAAACACACACACGCACACACACACAAACACAATACGGTGTTGCATTGGCGTTTGCAGTGATCAATAGCGCATCGGGGAAATATTGCAAGGAGTTTTGATCCTTGTATAGAAGATTATGCAAATGTTTTATGCATATATAATAAGGGGGCGGGCCGCCCTCTGGGTCCGCCCTTGCCTGTGATGTGTATGTGTGTGTGTGCTAATACCGCTGCTGGCAGACACTAAATCTCTCCTCCACGTGCTCACTGTGTAAACATGTGTTTGTCTTATTGTCTACACTGGAGTAATTTTTAATTATTAATATTATTACATGAAAATTTACGAACAAGGGAAGAACGTGAACGCTATAGATTCTCATGAATTATTATCATTATTATCATTATTAGTAATTACAGGCAAATCCAGTAGCATGGGAAGAGTGCAAGCACTATTACCACCCTAAGGTGGCCCCATGTACCGGAAGCGCCCAAAAGATTCAGAGAGAATGAGACTTCGAAAAGAAAAAAGTCTAGAAAGAGAGTTGGAAAGAAAATAATATATAAATAACAATAAATAATAAACCATTATCCGATAACACTCCATAATGTCATCAAGAGACACACAGAGAGAGAGAGAATAACGCTGGAAGTGAAATATTGAAGTTTGTCTTGTTTGTCTATTCACTCTTCATTGTTGCAGATTAACTTTTGTTGTACATTGTTGATGTGTGTGTGTGTGTGTGTTTTTTTTGTGGGTGTTCGTGAGCAGTTCTGTTTCCGTATTTGTGCTTTTGTTTTCCACTGTTCTGCTGGACTTCTTTCTGTGTCTCTTGATGATCGAGATGTATTTCACCAAATTCCATGTCAGCCAATCACTAGAAACGAAAATAGACGAATTCGGATTGATAAAAACACACACACACACACACACACACATTTGTTCTGTTCTGTGCCCGACCTTTAACGCCTCACTTGGCAGTCCTTCCATTTTCTACCAGTGTCGAATCGCTCTCAGGTCACTATGGGTCTAGGGTGTCGTCCGCTTAAGGTGCGCATAGTTGGGATTGGACGCAAATCATGAGATCACGTGTGTCGCTGTTGTTTGTTTATGCAGGACAACTCTAACTTGTACATGGTGCTCGAATATGTGCCTGGAGGTGAGATGTTCTCACATCTACGCAAGAGCGGTCGATTCAGGTAGGCCGCATTTCGTCTCGTCGTCTTCTGCCATCTTTCCTGTGGCTCACTCACTTATTTCTATTTAAATACATCGCTGTTCTATTGTGGGCACCATTTCGCCTTGCGGACGCACAAAACACACGTTGAATTATCCTCGTATCTCTCTCAGTGCTTCATTGTCTCAGTTGAGTGTTTTCAGACCAAGAGCGTGCGGCGTGTGAAACAATAGCACTAACTCATTTACACATCGGCCACATTCTGCGCGTCTCAGGAATGTTGTTGCTATGAAACAATCAGGGCTAATATGACAATAATCTGGCTTGGTGCATGCACGTGATGACAATAATGTACTCTTCTACAGAAAAGTAATAGTAATGACAATAATGTACTCTTCTACAGAAAAGTAATAGTAATGACAATAATGTACTCTTCTACAGAAAAGTAATAGTAATGACAATAATGTACTCTTCTACAGAAAAGTATTAGTAATGACAATAATGTACTCTTCTACAGAAAAGTAATAGTAATGACAATAATGTACTCTTCTACAGAAAAGTAATAGTAATGACAATAATGTACTCTTCTACAGAAAAGTAATAGTAATGACAATAATGTACTCTTCTACAGAAAAGTAATAGTAATGACAATAATGTACTCTTCTACAGAAAAGTAATAGTAATGACAATAATGTACTCTTCTACAGAAAAGTAATAGTAATGACAATAATGTACTCTTCTACAGAAAAGTAATAGTAATGACAATAATGTACTCTTCTACAGAAAAGTAATAGTAATGACAATAATGTACTCTTCTACAGAAAAGTAATAGTAATGACAATAATATACTCTTCTACAGAAAAGTAATAGTAATGACAATAATGTACTCTTCTACAGAAAAGTAATAGTAATGACAATAATGTACTCTTCTACAGAAAAGTAATAGTAATGACAATAATGTACTCTTCTACAGAAAAGTAATAGTAATGACAATAATGTACTCTTCTACAGAAAAGTAATAGTAATGACAATAATGTACTCTTCTACCTACTCAACCAGATCACTAATCAGTAAATGTCCATAATCAGCTTGTTCGTAACCAACTTGAGACTAATTTCAGTGTTCTCTGTTGAGAAGTTCCTTCGATGTAGCTCTGTGTTGAGGATAGACGAAACATGAAACTGTGTGAGTGTACTTGGTCACTGGGTTAACACTTGGTGAATTCACTTTTCTCATTTTGCGGTCGTTGACTATCATGACTTCTATGGCATGTGCACTGAGACTCACTACACGCACGTGTGCACGTGAACAGTGAGGAAGTGAAGAGTTAACCAGGAAAAACCAAACAAAAAGATTGATAAATTCACGTGTATTAAATAATGCGTTTTTATTTTAAATTATTCAACTGGCCTTGCTATCAGATTTTCTCGATCTTAAAGTCATTCGCTTGTGGATTGATTAGTTCGACGCTATATTTCCTATATATTGATGCTGTCCGCGCATGTTATTTGGTCATTTCCAATAAAATACACCAGAATATAAACGTCTTGTTATTGAACGAACTTTCGCATAGAATAGATCGATTATTTTTGACAGATTCAAAAGCAAACGCATGACCGTTCCTAGAAGGGTTAATAAAATCGACTCGACTTTTCATTTGATTTTCAGTCCTCTGTTCTAGTGTTTCAACTGAATGTGGCACATATTGCAGGCGTTTATCCTGTGAACACACACACAGAGAGAGAGAGAGTTAATGAGAGGGAGAGAGGGACGCCGTATCGATGATCATATTGCTCATGCGGGACACGTAGCCATTTCATTCTATGTGTGTCCATTTGTCTGTCACACCATCCTCACTTACTCGGTTATCTGTCTGTGTGTGTGTGGATTAGTTTCTCTTGGGTATTTTCCATCTGGAGTGAAGAAAATTCACGTTGCAAGCAGAACCGAGTGCTAGCGTAATGGAGTGACAAATGGGACGACTTGAGAATGAGAATCGCAAACGCTTGGTTTTGCACTTCTCTGTGTGTATTTGTGTCTGTGTGTATGGGTGTATTTGTGTGTGTGTATCTCTGTGTGTATGGGTGTATTGATTGCATTGCTTGCACTGTGTCGGTGTGTGTGTGTGTATCTGTATGTTTCTGTGAGTTGTATTGGTTTTTATTCGATGCGTGTGTGTGTGTGTGTTTAGTGAGCCTCATTCGCGGTTCTATGCAGCTCAGATAGTGCTGGCGTTTGAATATCTCCACTTTCTGGACCTCATCTACCGCGATCTCAAACCTGAAAACCTGCTCATCGACTGTCAAGGCTATATCAAGGTAAATTGAGGTTACAGCAGGAATATGAAGGTTTTCTCACAGCATACACGCATAGTAGCATAGAACAGAGCTGAACTGACGTGATGTATATTTTACATTATATCATTGTGTTGTATGCTTGTCGGGGTTTCACTGTTGCCACTGAATGCGCTGATTTCCTCTCTCGTGTAGGCATGACACTCTATCACACTGCTAGTGTATGTGTGTGTGTGTGTGCGTGTGTGTGTGTATAATTCAGTTGCTGGGAGGTCTGTTGGTATATCTGTACTATTTGTTATTATTGCTGTTTTAAATCGATGAACAATATATGAATAATTTTACAATAAATAAATGAACAATATTTACATCAGCGAATGAAGAGAGAGAGAGAGAAAAAAAGCAAAAGTTTATAAAAAATTGAAAACACATTGAGAATGAAACAAAACGAAACGTTTATATAATAGCTCGCAAACGCTTAACCTGTAATTGCAACATATTAGCCTGCAATTTGCAGCATATCAGTCTGTAATTTGCAACATATTAGCCTGCAATAGCAACATACTATCCTGCAATTGCAACATACTATCCTGCAGTTGCAACATATTAGCCTGCAATTGCAACATATTAGTCTGCAGCTGCAACATACTATCCTGCAATTGCAACATATTAGCCTGCATTTGCAACATATTAGCCTGCAGTTGCAACATATTAGCCCGTAATTTGCAACCAATATGATTAAACAATAAACAAAGGCTCATATCGCTTTCGACACAACACATCTAAAAATAAACTTATAAATTTAAAATATGAAAATGACTATACTTACAGGACATAGAGGTATGTCGCTTTTAATATTTTATATGCCAACAATTTAAGGTTGTCATTATTAGCGAAACAGCACAGCAATTTCTATTTCTAGACAATAATAGTGTTAATATGTTATGATGTCAATACGGTGTCACGTGCACCCTCTAGTACCCAGCCTCTAGTATCTTGTTATGTGGTGTGTGCGGGTGTTTCGTTGATTGTGTCGTCCTTCATCGTCATTTCTAACTGCCTCTGCGACGATGAAACATTTCCCACTGTTATCCCAGCACGCTCCAATGTTTGCGCAGATTTTTCAATTTAACTTCGAGTGTGTGTATCTTATTTGCATATTGTTTGCTATGAGACGAATGCGAGGAGGAAGATGAGAGATGTAGCTTGCTGGTATCTTCACTGCACTTATTCCGCTTCTTTGCATTCATTAGTCTACGTCGCTCTTTCTGTGTCGGTTTCATTATTGCTCGTCCTGCCCTTAATTCTGATAGCTTTCTCTGTTGTCATATATTTATTGCTCATTTCCTCCATCATTCGGTACATCGTGTTTCATTTCCTGTCTTCGTCTGACAACATCCGTTGGCTTTTATTCGCTGACATGTGTGTGTGTGTGTGAGGTATTTACTTTTAGCTGTATGTATGTGGGGAATTTTTTCAATTGTGAACCATGTGACTGCGTGTGGCGTTGAATTAATGTGTTGTCTCTGTTGCTCGTATTAATGTTTGATTACATCTTATTAACTCGTTTCCAATGCAATATTACATGGTTTTCATATTGATTTACTCTTGTCTACTGATTTACTTATTGACTTACTATTTTTTGCTCAATGGTCAATTGTATTTCAAAATTTAAAGGCAAAGGAATGACATTCTACGTATGATTTTTTCGTCATTTCTACCGGATATTCGTGGTTGAAAATTTGTTAAACTTCATTGTTTAGTTGAATGCGTTTAATCTAATCGTATATTCTCGCTGGCTTGTTCTGCTTGTGTCTGGTTTGCTGTGCGTACTCCGATTGATTCCGTGTGTGTGTGTGTGTGTCTCGTGTGTATTGATTGGTCGCTGGGCTGGGTTCAGCTTTATTATAACGTGTATCAATGCGTGTGTGTCTAATGCAATTTGACGTTTGGTCGCTTATTACACTATTGAAAATGAGGCGATGGTTCGATGAAGAGTTGCCAACTGAGCTATTTCACGTGACAACTGTGGAAATACTCCTCCTTGATAGACTCAATATGTGGTGTTTGCATTTGATGTGTTCAAAATAGTGCCGTTATATTCTCAATATTTTATCATTCTCGTGCGTTTTGAACTTGGTTTATTGATGGATTATTGAACTGTTTATGTGTGGATGTCTTGTAAGCACTTTGATACGCATCTCTTGAAAATTTCCAGTAGCGGAACTTTTTCACGCTGTCTGCTATCCCTTGAGACAAACTTTGTGTGTGGTCAGTGTGGGGCTGGCAAGAAAACAAGTATGTCTGGAGCCGGAAAAATATAAGCTTTATAAAGAAGGCAACACATGTTGTATGTGTCTATATTAGCCTACCATCAAAATGACTAAGTCGGCTACAAATACATAATGAGCCTTCATAATTAAATGCTTATTTTTCTGCAGTGTATCTTGTAGATAATATCTCACCACGTGACTACTCTGTTGTTAACTTGAGTGTGTGTAACATAGTTCAGGGCAGACTATATTCAAACAAAAAATATATTTCCCTCCTTCAATCTGTTTTGTATTTTCAAATATTTTGAAAAGCTCCAGGGAGCCATTAGACAGCGCTAAAGAACCGCCGATTGCCGATTTAGCTGATGTTTGTAGGTGCGTGTGCATTTAATAAGTCTGGCCGTTCTAGTTTGTTTCGTCATTGCTGTTCCAATTACTCTCCCGGCTTCTGCCTTGCTGCGCTGCGTTTTGTGGGCTTCTCCCGAATTCATTAGTGCTTCTTAGGTTTCCTGTTACGGTTGATTAGTGTGCAACATAGCTTCACACACACACACACCCACATCTTTTGTGTCTACGGTATTCTCGTGTTTTGCGATGACAAATTGGCTTCTTCCCCATCAAGTATTTTCTTTTCTGGTCGAACTCGCACCCAGGACGTATTTACTATTGTGTTCACCCAAGGCTTAGTGCTGCTGTGTTTCCACCGTGTTTATCGCTGGCACAACACCTGCATGCATTTCAATTTTGGACACCTTCCAAATGGGGTGTGCACGTGCTTCATACTGGGGGTTTCCAGATGTGTTGTGCCACTGTTCAACATGACGCTGTGTGTGTTTGTGTGTGTGTGTGTGTGTGTGTGGTCAGGTGACAGATTTTGGGTTTGCCAAGCGTGTCAAAGGTCGCACGTGGACGTTGTGTGGCACCCCCGAGTATTTGGCTCCAGAGATCATCCTGAGCAAGGTATGATCGCCACTTGTGCAGCTGCCTACACTTGTGATAATGTTGACACGAGAGGACTGTTGGCCCATTTGGCACGGGTTTTTTGTCAATAAAAATGTTGTTATGTAATTTAATGTCTGTTTAATTGCTCTGTCATTCGCGTATCAATCCACGTATCTCTCATCACACCACCGATATATGCACCATATGTGTGTGTGTGTGTGTGTGTGTCGGGGTGTGATGACAGGGGTACAACAAGGCGGTGGACTGGTGGGCCATGGGTGTGCTCATCTATGAGATGGCCGCCGGCTATCCTCCATTCTTCGCTGATCAGCCGATTCAGATCTACGAGAGGATCGTCTCCGGCAAGGTACGTACTCCTCTTGACGTTCCAGCACGTGCAAACACACACACTGACACACTGACACTGACACACACACACACACACACACTGACACACTGACACACTGAGACACTGACACACGCACACTGACACACTGACACACACACACACACACACTGACACACTGTCACACACACTGACACACTGAGACACTGACACACACACACTGACACACTGACACACTGATACACACACACACACACACACACACATAGACACACACTGACACACACACACACACACACACACACACACACACACACACACACACACACACACACACACACTGACACACACACACACACACACGTAGACACACACACACACACTGACACACACTGACATACTGACACTGACACTGACACATACACACTGACACACACACACTGACACACACACACTGACACAAACATACACATACACAAACACACACACACACACACACACACACACACACACACACACACACACACACACACACACACACACACTGACACACACTTTCACACACACTGACATACTGTCACACACACTGACACACACTGACACACTGACACTGACACACTGTCACTGACACACACTGACACACACTTTCACACACACTGTCACACACACTGACACACACTGACACACTGACACACTGTCACTGACACACACTGACACACTGTCACTGACACACACTGACACACTGTCACACACTGTCACACACACTGACACACACTGACACACTGACACACTGTCACACACACACACACACACACACACACACACACACACACACTGACACACACTTTCACACACACTGACACACACACACACTCTGACACAAACACACACATACACATGCTGTAAGGGTAAATTGAACTAAACACTCACACACATACACACACTGACACTGACACACACAGTGAATGAGACAGTTGTTTCACCGTGGTCCGGGCTTGATTCAGCCACTAGAGATCTAGCGAGCTGTTTGTTTAACATGAACTCATGTGTGTGTGTGTGTGTGTGTGTGTGTGTTTTCCGTCTGTTTGTCGTATATTTGTGTGTGTGTGTGTTTTCCGTCTGTTTGTCGTATATTTGTGTGTGTGTGTGTGTGTTTTCCGTCTGTTTGTCGTATATTTGTGTGTGTGGATGTGTGTGTTTTCCGTCTGTTTGTCGTATATTCGTGTGTGTGTGCGTGTATGTGTAGGTGCGTTATCCATCGCACTTCAGTTCAGACTTGAAAGATCTGCTGCGTAACTTGCTGCAAGTAGATTTGACGAAGCGCTACGGCAACTTGAAGAACGGTGTCAACGACATCAAAGGTCACAAGTGGTTCTCGGCTACCGACTGGATCTCCATCTACCAGAAAAAGGTTCCTTCTGTTTGCACGTGTGTGTGTGCGTGTGTGTGAGGTGATTATCTCGTGACAAATCGTTTGTATCGCCCGCGTCTGTGTGTGCTATTTTCTCACTGGCTCTTGTGCGGAAGAATTGATGTTTTTGAAAGAGGAGGCCTCGGATATTTGCCTCGAAACATTTTATTTGAGCTTGCACTAAAATCGAAAGTGTTTTCGGTGTTTGTGTGTGTGTACAAGGAAGGAAATAATGATTGTACAGATGTATGAGACGTGTACTTTTTACATTTTCCAAATTATACCTTCTAACATTATATTTGAAAATATGAGTATATATACGTGTGTGTGTGTGTGTGTGTGTGTTTAGCTTGAGGCTCCGTTCTTGCCCAAGTGCAAGGGTGCGGGAGACAGCAGTAATTTCGACGATTACGAGGAGGAGCGACTGCACGTGTCGTCATCAGAGCGGTGCGCCAAGGAATTCGCCGACTTTTGAGTCGCGGCGGCATCACTCTAGCATTGAGTCTGTCTGTGTGTGTGTATGTGTGTTAGGGGGGCGGCGATGATGATTGTTTGACGGGGGAAATAATCCATTCCCCGGCGTTCTCGCACTCGCACTCAAATGCCGACACACACTCAGAGAAAAGGCGAATAAGTGAGGCTTCTGTATGTGTGTGTGTGTGTGTTTGTCTTACACAATGAACATGACTCTTTCCTAGTCAAAATTTACATGCTGTCCTCAGCATTGTCCTCGGCTGCCTCTGCACGTGAGAGAGAGAGGGGCTTGGCGGGTGTATGCAATGATTGAGCTGGCGGCGGGGTTCAAGCGCCGTCTCACATATTGATCGAGGCGCCATCTATATCTGCGACTGATTCTGCCGATCACTGTGTGTTTGTACAGGCAAAGTTTTGTGCTTGCAATGCAAGAGTATGCGTGTGTGTGTGTGTTTGTTTGTGTTCTTCGTGGATTGGTATACATAACGCATCTTTCTTCTACCATGTTATATGTGTGTGTGTGTGTGTGTGTGTGTGTGTGTGCACATTGTATGAGTGCACGTGAGTACTGGATGTTCTGAATGTTTTCTAATCTTGCAGGTTTATCAAGCTGTCTGGCCTGTCGTATTGTGTTTTTGAATAGATTGTGTGTGTGTGTGTGTTGTTTTGTGTAGTGCATTATTTTGTGAGTGCTGTATGTTCCTCTCTTACTAATATATGGTGAAATTATTGGTGTTATTTGGTGTATTGTATTTGTTGTAGATTAAAAATGCATTTTTATTTGCATGTTTTAAGCCGTTGGAATATGCGGTCGCATTCCCATTTTCAATTTAAGACAGTTGTTGGCTAATTCATTTATTCGTGGAATCTGGGATACCCTAAATCATGCAGTCACGTGCCATTTTAAATTTACATTAATTCATCTGTGGTGGGCGTGTTTCATTTAAACACTTTCAAATCGTGTTTGTTGGCTTGGTCTTCAAGACTTTTATACCAATGTATGAACAAATAATGTTTATGCGTTCAACACAAATGATAAATTTATTTTGCAATATGAATGAAATTAATAAGTCGAATTATTTGCTTTGACAGATGAACGTAATCTTGTATGTATATGGAGGTTTGGTTGTCATAATAAACACCAGCCCCTCAATTATTATATGAAAATTAAATCATAAGTAGTATATGAATAATAATTTCGCAAACGAACAATATCGAAAATATGCGATGAAGTCACGTGATCTGTTAGCAGTTGGCCGTGTGTTCGAGAGGGTTGGAAACCACTGGATAGCCAGCTGATTGTCCTCATAGCCTGAAGCGTTTTGTAATAGCCGTGTAGCGTTGAACGTGTGCGTGCGTCATGACTGTTTGGTGATTGGTTTCTGCTTACAAGCTTTTTCCTCGAAGGGTCAGGTCAGTGATCTTAGCTGGTTTATTTCTTAATTACTTTTCTGATTGATTATTTAATTCCCAATAACAATGGATTGTAATTATCAGAGTTAGATTTCTAATGTCGATTTAATGAGCTTGTCAAACTATTAATGGGCTATTTAAGTGCTTCAGGACAGACTCATATACAAATGTTTGGTAAACCGCGAATTAGTAAATTATGCGTGTTTTTCTGCACATTCAACTTATAATGTTCATGTTTACATGTTTATAGCGTTGATTTTGGACACATTATCCAGACATTCTGATCAGTGTAGTTATCGCATAGGTGTGCCGAGGATGGTTAGTTGACACTTATGCATTTTTAGGGTTTTATTGATCAGTTTGTTTGAAACTGCTTGGCGGTCAGCTTCGGTGAGTTATTTGTTATAATTGGTAAGGTTTTGTAAATTATGTTCACTCGAATTTATTTCGTATTCTCTTCATTGGCGTGTGTGTACCATTTTAACCCTATTCTATGCACTTTTATGAAATTTCATGTATTATTGATATATTGGGCATGGTCTTGAATTCGCCGCATTTCGTTCTTTTGTGAATTTTGTGAACACATTTTTATTGTTGATTTACCGTTTTTGTTTTTGTGTTTCCGCTATTTGATATTTTCGGATGCCTGAAATTTTATTGTGTCGCTGGTTACGACTCTGATGCTGAGTGTTTTGATATTTATATCGGTTTCGTTGTCTTCCGTTATATGTTGCTGTTGGGTAGTATTACCATTGTTGTGCATTACTGGATCTTGCCATGAACTGGATCAGAGCGAGAGCAAGCACTTTCCGCAGAATCGACTTTGGCGATCTGAGAGTGAGTGTTCTTGCCAGAATGCATGCATTCGTACACGAATATCATGAATATTAAATTATGGAATAGTGGATAACGTGGATGATTTTGTATGATCCTTCTGTCGTGTGTCAGTTGTGTAGATTATTAATTGTAGGCGATTTAATCGCATTTCATATTTTTTCTTTCGTCCGTTGTTAGCAAGTGAAGTATTTTTGTGAACATCAGTGGCAGAAGATGGTTTTATGCTATTGTGTGGCGGTTCTATTTGAATTTCAAGTCTGGGTATGCGCATATTCACGTGACAATGGTGTGTACTGGTGTGTGTATGTTTGTTCGTCTGTGTGTCTCGATATTCGGTCAACATGTCAGCCGTTGATAGCTCTGCGGCATATTAGGACGTGTTATTTCGGGTGTCATGTCGTTTTGGCCTTTCGCATCACCCCTGTTGTAGGTGATAAGAATACTGCCGCCGTACCCGCTGCGTGTCGTGTAAGAGGCGACTCAAATCGGACCCTCTGCTTTTTCCCTCCCTGTACTGCCATATCTAAGGGGGGACGATAATTCAACAGAGTTGCCCCCCCCCTATCCCATCCCCCTCTTTTCATATTTTTTTCGCTTGAGCATTCATTCGGTACAATTGTGTACAGTGTGTGTTCAGTCGGTTGGATTTCAGTTGTGGCATATTTTTGCATCTCGGTTTCCTGCTATGTTTCATATGCTCACTTTTTGTCATGTTATCCCGGGTAAACATCGTCGCATTATTTACCGAAACGAACATTTTCGGAAGATTTGTGAGGTCATATATTGCTTGTTTATATACCTCCGCTTGAGTGTATCGGAGTTACCGCTGTAGATGGGCGCACAGCGGGGTGCGCCGTATAATATCAACAGGCTGGTGCTCGCTTAAATAACACTTAATTCTTGAAAAAGTATTTGTCAAAATCAGTGCACCTATTAACTTTTTTGTACTGAACACTACGTAATGTAATGACAGCATGCCAATTGGTTAGTGCAGGGGCTTAGAGTTCTGAGGTTCTTTTTAAAGGAACCTTTAAAACAACCCTGGTTCTTTTTTAATGAAATTTTAGCTGTATGAATGAAAATTCAATCAACAATTTGTTATTACATCTTTTTGTTTATTTTTAATTTCATATTTGCTATCAATAATTCAGGGGTGCAAGAACGGACTGCGGATTTAAATATGATTAGAACATTGAAAAAATAACACTGAAAGAACCGCTGGCTTAGTGTGTCAGTGTGCGTGTGCGTGTGTATGTGTATGTGTGTGTGTGTGTGTGTGTGTGTGTGTGTGTGTGTTTGTGTATGTAATGCTGATAACAGGGAACTGATAAATAATAATAATTTCAACATTTAAAAGATGACAAACAAGCCATCCTTTATCATAATAAATGCTAAAAAATTCAACTAAATTTGCAATTGTACAATGTCAAGTGCAATGTGCAATTGTACACTGACAGGTATTATTAACCCGTCAGATGTGAATCAATCAGTTATGTGTGTGTGTGTGTGTGTGTGTGTGTTGGCTGGTAGGTATTTCGACAGCGACTGCGGTCGTTGTGTTTGTTGGCGACGGGCGGCGGTGTGTGGTTTTGTATCGCCAGCGCCACTAATGGACACGACTGGGTGTACAATGCGGCGATTATGCCGCTGCTGCGTCGACTTGACCCAGAAACAGCGCACACCAGCGCCATCTGGGCGGCCAAACACGGAATTACTCCGCTGTGCCGCTATGAAGACCCGATACTGGTGATTGTTTCTGGCGCTGTTTCGATAAATCACGCACGCGCGCAAGGAAGCCGCGCTAACAGTAAATTATCAGCATTTTGCAGTATTTATCATAATTTATATATATATATATATATATATATGTAATTTGTATGTAGTTGTTTAATTTAATATTTGTATTTCAGAACAATAACAGATGAATTATCAATAACGATGTGTGTGTGTATGCATTTGTGTGTGTGTGTGTGTGTATTTGTATTTGTGTGTGTGTGTATGTGTATTTGTGTGTGTTTTTTGAGGTTTTTTACGTACATACATGTATTTACAATCACGTATTCATTTTATAATAATGTGTGTGTGTATTTGTGTATGTATTTGTGTGTGTATACTTACGTGTGTGTGTGTGTAGAACACCCGTGTGCTGGGAATGCAGTTTTCCAGTCCTGTGGGATTGGCGGCCGGGTTTGACAAGCACGCCGAGGCATGTCTGGGCTTGCAGCGACTTGGTTTCGGTTTCATCGAGGTCGGTTCGGTCACACCGCTGCCTCAGCCGGGCAACGAGAAGCCGCGCGTCTTCCGACTGCCGCTTGACTCGGCCATTATAAACAGGCGAGTTTTGGCCGACTCTGGCGCCCTCTAGCGGGAATAATTTCCACACTTATTGACTGCATTCATAGTTTGCTAAATATATCACTGAATTCACGCACATTCACATGACGACTTGATCAATGTTTTTAGACATATAGTTTGGGATAATTCAGGCAAGGGGGTCATGGAAAAACTGAAAATAACTAGATGTTTGAGAGATGTTAGGAAGTATAGTTTCCCATATACAGGTGTGTGTTAATGTCTGGAATCAGTTATTGGGGAGAATATTGTAGGAGCTGAAACTGTAGGAGCATTTAAAGAAAGATAGTGTGTGAAATACTGGGAATTTCAGGGAAGATAGCTTACTAGAGGGTGGGTTGGAGACAGGACAGTACGAGCATAGCTCATCTCCTGTGATAAACAAATAGGTGAGTACACACAAACACACATACACGAGCATTAATTCAGTGTTTGGCGTTGTGTGCAGGTACGGTTTCAACTCTGACGGTCACCAGGTGGTTTATGATCGGCTCACAGAGCTGCGTGACAGCTGTGCGCGCGGCGAGCACAAAATGACCGCGCCGATCGGAGTGAATTTGGGCAAAAACAAAATGGCGACGGACGCGGCCGAGGATTTTGCTGCCGGCGTTCGTTTGTTTGGCAGCTTGGCCAATTATCTGGTGATCAATATTTCCAGGCTCGTCTCACTACCGCCACATTTGTCTAACCAGCGCCATATTTGCCTCACTACCGCCACATTTGTCTCACTACCGCCACATTTGTCTAACCAGCGCCATATTTGTCTAACCAGCGTCATATTTGTCTCACTACCGCCACATTTTTCTAACCAGCGTCATATTTGTCTCAACAGCGCCACATTTGTCTAACCAGCGCCACATTAGTCTCTCCAGCGTCATATTTGTCTTACCAGCGTTATATTTGTCTCATTAATATCATCTGTTGTGTTTGTGTCATAGTATTGCGTGGGTATTTGAACAAGTATAATAAATCATAGCTATTCAGTGTGTGGCTGATTCTATTTTGTGTGCTTATATATATGTGTGTGTGTGTGTGTGTGTGTCTGTGTGTGTGTGTGTGTGTGTATGTGTGTGTGTGTGTGTGCAGTCCCAACACGCCGGGGTTGCGCGCGCTGCAACACGGAGAGGACTTGCCTGTCTTGTTGGAGCGCGTGTTGGCGGCACGTGACTCTTTGAAGCGGCCACCTCCACTGCTGCTGAAAATATCACCAGATCTGACGTCACAGCAGAAACGTCACGTGGCTGCCTGTGCGTTACGTCACAAGGTGCGTCATTAAATGTCTCTTCCGCTCTGTCGAACATGGTGCTTTCATATTATCTTGTCGTTTTTTTGTGGCCTACTTTGAGTTCAGATTGACTGTTTCTTGAATCTTATTGAGGTTTCAATTCGTTCACTTTTTTGGTGTTTCTGTGTGTGTTTGTTTTAATGTTTTTCAGTTCGGTTTTAAAGTTGTCTATGTGTGTGTGTGTGTAGGGTGGGTTGGCTGGGCTGGTGGTGTGTAACAGTACGGTGGAGAGACCTGTCTCGCTCGTGTCCGACATGAGAGTGTGCGTGGAGCCAGGAGGATTGAGTGGTCCGCCGCTCAACCAAATGTCCACCGGCACAATATCAGACATGTACCGACTCACCAACGGTCATTTCCAACAGTTTGCGACAGTTTAGCAGTAGGAAATTAAAACGCACTTTTTCTCAAGATGGTCTTTGAAAGCGATCATGCACACACATATACATGTTTGTATTAATTGTATTTATTTATTATTTTGTTTTCATTACACATTTTGTTACATTTCATTATATTTACGATATTTCGGACACAGGAAAAACGTAGGCTTGTATGTGAGTTTTCAGTACAATTTAATCTCAATACAAATAAGAACGTCCAGAAGAGACCATCAAATGAAAAGTTAGTTTGTGTGTGTGTGTGTGTGTGTGTAGGTGAGTTGGTGATTATTGGTGTGGGCGGTGTGAGTTGTGGTCGCGACGCTTATGTCAAGATCAGGGCTGGAGCGAGTCTGGTGCAATTGTACACGTCTCTCATAGTACAGGGACCGCCTGTTGTGAGTCGTGTCAAGCGAGAACTGGCAGCACTGCTCAGGTATTGCGCATTTATCTTATTATTACTATTAATTACAGCAAATTCAGTAGCATGGGGGAAGAGTGCAAGTGTACTATTACCTCCCTGCTATGGTGGCTCCATGTTCTTTTGGAACGGCCCACAAAATGTAGATAGAGTTCGAAAAGTGAAGGTTTATCTAAGGTTGTAATATATCATTTTATTCTCATAAATAAATCCATAGTCTCTCCTTTATACAGTAGCACGAATTAAACTGAAGTATTCAAGTGTGGATGTTTAATGTCATTTTATCTCGATATTCCAACGGTTCGTCATGTGTGTGTGTGTGTGTGTGTGTGTATGTTCAGAGAGGACGGGTACAGCAGTGTTGCGGAGGCGGTTGGTGCCGATCACAAGAAAAACTCGTAACTTGGGCCCAGAACTTGTGATATTGTCGTGTCGGTCAGTGAAGTAGTGTCAGTGAAATAGTGTCAGTGTTATTGTTGTTGGTTGTTGGTGAATTAAGCTGTAAATTACACGGTATTCTAAATGCGTCCAACTTGAGCAGTATTACCGTAGGTCCTGGCCATTAATCCCATACCGCTTTTCAGGCAGGAAATACTAGATTTTCAGTGGTACGGTTCAATAAGCCCCAGCCAAAATTTGCACTTTTCTTCGTTAGTATTTCCCAATGCTCTGTTACATTAATTCGTCTTTTCCTATCGTTTATGTGTTAATTTACGTTTTTCATCAAACTATTGTACATATTTGTACTTTATTAACATTGATGTAATTCATACTAAAATAAAGCTTGTTCTTTTGGATTGGCAGACATTGCATTGCATTGCATTTTGCATTGGCAGACAGAATTTTTGTTACCCTGAAATAGATATTTCATAGCCATTCATTTCATGAATAACTTTAGATGAGTATAGCTTTGGATGAAAATTTGGGCTCAATGGACCTACGTTACTTACGTTGGTGTGACAATCCTGCTTTCACACTCATATGTACACACGAGCGAGCGCACACATTTGAACATTTGTTGGACGTTTTATGGCGCTTTTAACAATAGTCTGCATTTGCAACAAGAATTATACCCAACTAGTGTGTGTGTCAACTAGTGTATGTGTGGTGTGTGTTTACGAGAAAAGATTCCGACCGATTCTTGCCAATTTAAATTATTTTCCGCGTTTGTTTTGCTGTTGCCGCGTGCTCTGATTTATGTATTGTTATGAAAACAGTCCCTACGTAGCAACCAGGACTTTTTTCTCGATGCGAAAACGTAACCAGGAACATTGGAACCTGTTTAGCTACTCTTGATCTTTTACAGTTGTATTTGTTCTCTCTGAAATCAAAATTGTATCAGCTAAAGCCACAATTTTATGATTCCGTAATTAGTTTTATAATTAACAGTTTTATAATGGATAAACAGATCAACTAAACCGGTGTTTTTCAAAAGTTCATATGACTCTTGGGAGTCCTAGCATTTTTTGAGAGCAAAGGACAAGATGTAAACAATAGGGGCCACCATATTTTCTCATGGGCTACGAAAGATGTATCTAATGATCACGAAATATGTATCTAATGATCACGAAAGATGCACGCTATCCGATCCTTTTGTCCTCTCATCTCTTCGTTTCCATATTCTCCCGCAGGACAACTATTAATTCTTCCGCTTTTTAATCTCGTTAATTATGACTCATGATTATAATTAATCATAATGACTCATAATTAATCATAATTTTTACATTCTCTTCACCATCGTCTTCACATCTTCCAGCTGTTTTTTATGTCATCCGATTCGCCTGCTCTTCCTTTTTCAACATTACATCCTTGCCGATAGATTTTTCATCTCGGGGTAATGCTCCCAGGGACTTTTCGCTTCATTGGGACGAATAAATTGATCCCAGAATCGATTGGAAACCTCATTGGAAAACATGTATTTCTCACACTGGCAATTTCGTCAAATGGCATATACAGCGAATGCGCAGCTAAACGCACACATACATTCATGTACGCTGTATATATTGGCTAAATGTACATATAAAAGTGTTAGATGCACATTCTGTTAGGTACTAACATTAGTTTTCAAATTATATATTTATGTGCACACACACGCGCAGATGGACACACACTCATATCCGAAGCGTGAATTTGTGTACGTGAATGTGTCCGTACTTTTACATTTGTGTACGTGAATGTGTCCGTACACTACATTCATGTCCGAAACGGTAATTTGTGTACGTGAATGTGTCCGTACTTTTACATTTGTGTACGTGAATGTGTCCGTACTTTTACATTTGTGTACGTGAATGTGTCCGTACTTTTACATTCATGTCCGAAACGGTAATTTGTGTACGTGAATGTGTCCGTACTTTTACATTCATGTCCGAAACGGTAATTTGTGTACGTGAATGTGTCCGTACTTTTACATTTGTGTACGTGAATGTGTCCGTACTTTTACATTTGTGTACGTGAATGTGTCCGTACTTTTACATTTGTGTACGTGAATGTGTCCGTACTTTTACATTTGTGTACGTGAATGTGTCCGTACTTTTACATTCATGTCCGAAACGGTAATTTGTGTACGTGAATGTGTCCGTACGTTTACATTCATGTCCGAAACTTGAATTTGTGTACGTGAATGTGTCCGTACACTACATTCATGTCCGAAACGGTAATTTGTGTCCGTACTTCATGTACATGTACTTCGTACACGTACTTCATGTACATTCAGTTATTTTTGTCCGTGTAAATTAGTTGTTATTTTCGTGTATACATTCGCCAGATACATTTTATTCCGTACGCCTCTCTCCTGCTTGAATTTCGCACACGGGAAGTAATCAACAAACGGACACACACACTCAGGCAGACAGCGACCGATCGCGAGACTTCTAAACTGGAAGCGTCCTCACTCAGGACCGGCACTGTGCCTGCCAAACAAACACACAATCAGTCTGTGATCTGTGTGTGAATCAAATTTGTGTATGTGTGTGTGTGTGTACTGGTGTGTGCGTGCCTGGTACTGGTCTATGTCTTTGTATTCCTGGTGTGTATGTCGGTAGGTATAAAGGTACGCGTGCAAATTGTTCTATTTCTCACATTATTCATACATCTCACTCTATTCGTATACTCTACTCTACTTCGTCTACTCTATAGTACCCGCATTCGTTGGCGAATGCCATTCATCAAGACAGGCCAACTCACCTGCCGGGACTCGGCTACTTGGAGGAAGCCGTGTGTCGCTGTTTGTCGCCGCCGACCATACTGGGCAGTTTGAGCGAGTCGAGCATGAAACGCAGTGTGTGACTCAGTCTGCCTCCGCTGCGATGTGCCGTCCCCGCACCTCCGCCGCCGGGGTGTTGCATAATTTGCGACTGCGCGGCCGAATTGCCGCCTCCGTCCGCCATCACTCCCGGCAATGCGTCCAGACATTTCTGGTAGCGCAACTGACACACACACACGTATCGCGTATGTGACGGTATCAGTGTGGATGAATATGTGGAGTCGTGTTTGGGGAGTGAATCTGATCGGAATAATTTTTGAATGGATCATGTCATGGATGGAGTCATGGATGGTGCTGGTCCAAGTTACTCACATTGCAGGCAGCTTCGATGGTCTTGCACAGGGGGCCGGCCGACTCTTCGCAGTGGAAGCCGTGTGCGACGAACACGTCCTGTGCTGTGTGCACGACAATGCCGCAGTGCTCCACCGCACGACCAATACCCAGGAACGACAGGAAACGCACGCGACACTCCAGCACACACTCTCCCCTGCTGTCGCTGTCACATCCATCCTGCCCACAACCAACAACCAACATTCATCAAGAAAAAACATTCCCCAAAAATTACCCTAACCCAATGTATGAATAAACAAAATACAATATTCGCCTGTGATAGGTATAAATTTACCTGCGCATCCGTTTCTGCCGCCCGCCGCACTGTAATCGTAGAGGGCGCCACACACACATCCACACTGGGCCATAGTTCGTGTGATGGCCGCGAGGTGTCGCCAGTGTTTGTCACTCGCGCCACCATGGTGTCAAGCGCGCCGTTCAGCGTGTCAATGCCGCTTGGTCGCTTCACAGTCACGGCACCCATGTAGCGCGCGCGAATCACGCGACACGGCTCGTCGATGGGTGTGGGAAATGCGTGATTCTGACTGCCCGCGACTTCCCACCGCATCCACACACCGATCAAGAAATGCATCGTTAAATATACATTAGTCGTACATTATACTCCCTAAAAAATATGGGAAGAATCGTACGAATACCCAATATGAAACAATATTCGGAAAATGATGTGCTATTATAAAATTATACGATCAATGAATCAATCAATAACATATGCCGATGGGTAGGATGACTTTTGGGTAGACAATTTTCCTGGAGTGTTCAGAATCTCCTCTCTGGTAAATTAATTCCCTGTCATGTCTAATCCAACCAAATACCACAACACCAAATAACTTGCAGTTACGCAGTATAACGTATTTGTGCGTGCGTGTGTGTGTGGACTCACAGGTGAGTGAAGTTTGCGGAGGAGCTCTGACAAGTTTGCGTTGGTCCAGAATCAAGCTGGTCGGTCTGTTACGACGAACTCCGTCACCACAACCTTCCATACATATGTAGAATGTTTGGCATCGATTATAAATGACGTTGATCGGTGTATCAAGAAGTTCTATTAAGAATATCTAGCGATTGTACGGTTGTAGGATAACCTCTCACCTGTCTCGGAGAGTCTTGTCGCCACACTTTGAGACAAACTGCGCTCGATCATGATCTTCTTGCACATGTCACGCAGGGTGTTGGACAGGAGACGAGCCGGGGACTCGCAGCGGAACACGTGACACACGTGGCGTCTCGTCGTGCGATCACGTGCCACGTAGGCAAAATCTCTGTGTCACACACACACACATGACCACGTGTTGTCAAGTTCAATGTCACGCCTCGAACAATGGAGCTCTCTACAGCAAGCTTTCCAGTATCAATGAGAGTGAGCTTTTTGCGGACGAAATCACACCCAATAGTGAACAAAAGTCCACCATGTGGAACAACAGTGGAAAAGACTTGAAAAAGTGGCCGAACGTTCACATACAACCACACACACGCACGCACCACACAGGCACGTCCCTTGATGCGTCCTTGAACCAGATTGTACTTCAAACAAGCGTACACTAGCACAAACAAATACACTGGCATCAAACGCTCACAACAACTAAATCTAAGCGAAAGATGAGATAAAAACCAGGGCCAAATGGGGCACAAAAAGAAACCGAAATTGCAAAGGCCCAACAGAATCTTGCGGCGGTTTTGAAGGGCACCTAAAATCCTTGTTGCGGCAGCTTAGATGGGAACCGACATTGCCTCTCGTGTGTACCGCAATCAACAATTAATTTAACTTCCAGTCCTGAATAGAGACCGGCTCCTGTGTAGCGTTTAAATCTCGTGCCAGAGGTTCGTGGTTCGCGTCCAGGCCCGAGTTCGTTCATCAACAACTCGCTTGAGTCTGCCTAGGGTCAACACCGTAGATGGGCGCACAGGGGACGGTTGTATATTCTCAACAAATATGGGTTAACGTTTTGTCTCACCTGTATATACGACATATTGACAAACAACTTCAAGCGAACATGTAGAACGGAAATACAGACAACATAGGTCAATACAGTAGACGAGTGAAGACAAATGTATCACCACCGCAGACACAGCCTTCGCCTCACGTGCTAACTATTTCCGCACCGACCCCCAACCGCATACACACACAAACACGCACGTGCAACACCACGTGAGACGCATAGCTTTCGCCAGCTAAGACTCACAACAGGAAACAGACAAGCAACCTTGCACGGTCAAAACGCGTGATTCTACAGGTGTCACCGCATACATACACACACTCACACATACAGCGCGTAGTAGCAATGCGTCGATAGTTACATACAAACTGCTAACATCTCCGTGTACACATACGCCCCTTAAAATAAAGAATCAATTAACCATAGGCTATGAATATGTCACAAGAGGTCTTCACCACTGATTCACCGGCAAGCTGAACAAAAACAGCTCAAATAGAAAACAAATAAAACCCTGGACAAAGAAAATTACGACCCAAGAGATCATCGCACAGGTCAGGTCAGAGGTCAATCAGGGGTGTACACAACACGCCATGATGGCATTCAGCAGAAAACTCAGTCCCCTCCATGCTTGCATAAACACTAGCAACACACAGACATACAAACCAATTGCCAGCGGCTATGCGCGCGACATGCATCTGAGCATCTGAGCATCTAGTGATTTCCTGCCTGCACGAACCAACGACCATGACAGACGAAGAGTGCACACACACACAGAGAGAGAGAGAGGGATGCACATGACGCAACGAGTTGACCGGCCGATATAACTCCCAACCTCTACCTCAATCGCTCCGACACAGATTTATTTGCGATTTCCATAATATCCAACACCATCACCAGTGCATACGCATGTGTGTCGGTGTGTGTCCGTGTGCGTTCGGCCGGAAAACGTACTAAATTGACAGCAACGTGTAGAGCAGAACTTGATTCAAGAGCGAAACAATTCAAAATGCCAGCAACCCGCTAACGGTCACTCGAAGCAGCCACACACACACACACACACACACACACACACACACACACACACACACACACACACACACACACACACATGCATACATACATACACGTATATGCATGCGTACACACATACATAATCACATACCAGTGTACATGTGAATGCGTACGCGTGTGAGAAGTGGATGTATGATAATCTAACCGGATAGCAATGTTTGAAAACCACATTCATTGCATTCATCACACACACACACATACATACGCAGGCTTACATACACACACACACACATGCAAATTATACAGAAATAGCGGCCCCTGAAAAATTAAGCGGGCAAAAAAACGCCAAGTTTTTCAGCGTTGAAAAAACATGATAGATAAATATGAGGGGAATTAAAGCAGCTCAAGAAACTATCAAAACAACAGCGAGAGGGGTATTAATAATGTTATTCTGGGATGCAGTTGGCAATGAACATATAAGCATGATTATGGCCCACCTCTCTCTGCCAGCGAAGACACACAAGGAAAAATATTTCCAAGTGAGACATGGAAACAGACACAACAACATTGATACTCAATTAAACTGAACTTGAACTTTCCACTGCGCCCAACAGAACATTGGTGTAAATTATTGATTAATTGATAACACAATAATTATCTTTCAAGATACCAATTTCATATTTTTTGTGAGAAGTTAACACACGAATTGATTCGATCTTACTAATGAGCATAAGATTCAACTAGTGTTTGTATGTGCATGCTACCTGGCGTTGTCACGACCGACACCCCACACACGAATGGTGTGAATAGGCTGGCTGTGAACGACCGTGAGTGAATCTGGCTCGCGCAACTTCACACAGCCATCCTCGAAGTCCATGAACAAGTCCTTGCCCTGCGCCACACCCAGTCATCAATAACAACAGCCACATCACACACTGGCCTCATCAGTCACGTGCACCACACGTGTCTGTGAAAATATCCGGCAGCGGTGCGTATTATACGTGTGTCTCACACTAGTGAAGGCAAATTAAAAAATGCACATCACAATTAACATCTTCTCTTTCTAGCTAGCACAAACACTCTTTCTCACGTACACTCACACACACACACACACACACAGACACAAACACGCACATAATCGAACATCGTGTATGAAATCCAGCGTGGGTCACGCCTGGTGCCACATTTCACACACACACACATACACACACACACACGCATACCTAACAGTTCTACCAAGGTAATGATTTATACGCACGTGTGTGGGAGTGTGTGTCGGCCGTACACGGACAATTCGGTGTATGTGAACTGTTAGCGATTACATACACGAAAGGTATGCCGCCCTGCATGTTCGCTAGGTGGATAGAAGCGCATATAAAAACAAAATGGAAACAAGCAGTGTCCAGTTCTCACACAATACCAACGTTAATAAACAACAATAAGTATATATATACAAATATATAATAAGACAGGTGAATACAAAGATTAACAAGATATAAACATATATTATATCATATTTATAATGCTTATAAGGCTCAAAACAAAATTTCAAACCAAATGAGACTATACACTCAGACCTCGGAAGTATACGAGCAAAATATCTCAAATACAATTATATTTTGTAATGAAATACTTGTCAGTGGCCTTCTTTGAATGACAACAAAAGACGCAATGTAAGTTGATACACACACTTTGACTGATCGCTAAACACTGTCAAGTTGAACTGTAAGTAATTGAGAGCTACTGCAATTAACCCAGTGAGCTAGCTTTGAATACAAATGTTCGTAATGTTCGTAATCCCCCGATCCTGGTTGTTGTCAGCTGACGCACCAGATCACTTGTGTGGTATCTGATGCCGCAGTGCTGCTCACCTCGCCCCAATGTCCGATACCGTCGTTGGCCACGTGACCGCGACCCAGCGCCAGGTCGACAATGCACTTGTTCACCGTTCTGCTGCTCAACTCGGCCGTCAACTGACGTTCGTCGATCTCCTGCGAGCCGAGACATCGCACGGCAAAACGAACTCGACCGCCACCACTGACCGTCGCTTCCGTGGTGGCGCCACCAAACGCGGCCGAGGGAAAGCTCTTGCGTCTTCGCACGTGCAAGCAAACCCAAACACACAGAGGATGGTATTGCTCAGCAAGGATGCTTAGACGGTATTGCTCAGACGTTGCTATATGCTCAGATGGTATTGCTCAGACGTTCACACAAGGAGACACAGTGAGCCAGATGAGCTAGCGACGGTGAACGAAAACCACGTGTCACATCACAGGAAAATAGCGTATCACACCAGAATAAGCCAAGATCAAAACAGTGTCTAGAATCTAACACAAGTTATCTATCGAAAAAGGGGAAACATCGAACATTGAACCACAAGCCGAAAAGGAAATGACAACTGAAAAATAAGACGAAAGGTGAAAAATACCCAACAGGACAGAAAATACACGCTCGAAAACTTCGCCATTGACATTCCAATGTCTTGAGGCTGATATCGAGATGCACAACACACACATAAGCAATGACCTCACACTGAACGTGATAGCTGCACCTACTCAGACCAGCGGTCCGTAACCTTTTCCTCTTTGATCCTCCACTTCTTAATGAGCCAACTCATTTTCCGCAACACTGCTGAGAAATCCATTATACATACACACACACACACACATACACAATCCTGCATTACAAGCGCATGTTGATTGCTTATTTAGCAATCATATTTGATCCAACAGCAGAAAAGCTCCTCGCTAACAAACACATCAACGTCAGAACAGTGTGTTTGTTTGCTGAGCTGCGATGCGGGAATATCAACAACAAAAACGGAGGTTCATTCAGGAATCGAACCTCGTAGCGTTGCAGACGTGTTGGAATTGTAATTCAAAACTCGACGGATCGAACCCGCCCACATTTGAGAGTTTAAGCTGATGCTGGGATATTACTGCTGCAGTTTGGGGGACTGTTTGTGCCTATTCTGAATAAACCTTCTCTCCTTGCCAGTATGTTTGAAAAAATCCAACCATTAAATCCAAGCATTTGACGTGAAAATACCGTTAAACAACGGATTCAAACCGGACCCACTAAATTACTGAACACGAATAGGCTGAACATAGCCAAACACCCCCACTGCCCACCGTTACGCAGTCGAAACGCGTGTTCCAATGTGAGCGTATACTAAAACATAGTACACGAATATTAATTCAAATTAAACCCCGGTACCGGAGTATATAACGGAATAACATGGAATTCGCAAAAATAAATAGAATAATTCGGAATAGCGTGATGTGCCAATGTTGACGCTAAACGTGTAAGGATTAAAGAACATTTGATTTAACAAATTTCTTCCAGTCCCTCGCCTCCTGCAAAGGCAGCACATTACATTAGAACGCTAAACCTAACCTAAAATCTATGAAAAATATAGAAACTTTTTTGCTCTAATGAATTCCAGCGACATAAATGAGCTCAATTTAATGTTCTTGAATCCTTACACATTTTATCTAGACCCTGTGGCAAAACAGCACGGCTTAGAACACGTTTCAAAGGATACCAAGAGTTCCCAAACCAGCCAGACCCTCGAACACACAAACATGGCTGCACGAGATGAACAGTTTGGAGAGCAGATAAACCACGACGTTATAAGCAACATCGTTAAAGTCGACAAGCCGGCGAGACCACCCAACTATTGTACGTTGCAACATAACTGAGAAGATCAAAGTACCCGTGTATGTATGTGCGTGTGTGCGCGCGTTCAGAGAAACCTGTAAATTGTCACTAACAAGACGCTTCAACGAGCCCTCGCACACACACACACACACACACACACACACACACACACACACACACACACACACACACACACACACACATACAAGAAGGTATTTCTTGACACAAACGACTCTCTTATTAATTATCGTAAACTAATCAAATCCACGCGCGTGTGTGCGTGTGTGTGGGAAGGCCAATTGCGTGAAGGTCGAGAAATTGGAACCGATACACCACCGCCGTCGGCCAATGATGAAGAAACGACACACACACACTCACACACATCCATACACATGGCACCGCCGGAGGATGGGACACTCGCCTTGACCTCACATACAGGCCAACTTACACACACACACACACACACACACACACACACACACACACACACACACACACAAGCATACGCCACGCTGACCACTCACCTACCACAGGTGTTATTGGCCTGTGTGTGCGCGTGTGTGTTTGTGTGTGTGTGTGTGTGTGTGTGTGTGCTACACTACACTACACAAAAGTACACCAACACCCACCAGAATTGACCACAGATGAAATTACAGAGAGGCCACAAACACTCGACCTTACACACACACACATACAGCAGTATTCTATGTCGGTATACTTTCGCTCTCGTGCTATGTGCATGTATGTCTGTGTGAATGTGAGCGTGTGATTGGGTAAATTACACACTCGTAGGATAACAATGAAAAGAAAACAAAAATACGTGCAAAAAATCATAAAAAATTTAAACTTATCCTGACACAGAAGTACATAAACACATCACAAATATTTTCTACGCCATAAAGACATACTTATGGGAGCCTAGTATATAAACACACACACATACACACACGCACACACACACACACACATGAAGCATGGTTAACCGCTGTGCAACATGAGCGGTGATACACATGACAGCAGCTAGACATGTGGCACGAAAGGTCACCCGTTGACACACGACAATCCAATAAACAATTCTCAAACCACTAACACACACACACACACAAACAGGCATGAATAATGCACGTGCATGAGACACGTGTAATTTGCCAGCCACTCCAGGCATCACCGAGAGCAGAAAAGTGAGGGAGTGAAGACAGAGAGCACAGTAACACGGCCTCTTGCTCATAAGTGGAGCACGTGAATAAAGCACACACATACACACACACACACACACACACACATAACTCGGTTGAAACAAGATAATGCGTCCATTTGTAGGCAAACAAAACACAAACGCATACATACACAATGTGAAAGAGAAAGTGGTTCATCAGAGTCATATTTGTGTGTGTGTGTGTGTGTGTGTGTGTGTGTGTGTGTGTGTGTATGTGTGTGTGTGTATGTGTGTGTGTGTGTGTATTCGTATGCACGCATAGAACAATGCAGAAGTCGGCTTTATAGAGCAATACGGGCGTGCGAACAGAAGGCATAGGAAAACAAGATAAACAAATATGCATTGTCGCTGTCAAATATGGTACAAAATACTGGTATTGAAATACGCACCAACACACCCGTTGCTGTATATGTATCTGTGTGCAAATGTGTGTATGTGTATGTAAGATTGTCGTGAATATAGTGAATATCCAAACACATGCAAAATAAACGTGAACCAAAAGAACAAATAATACAATATGTCCGTATGTGCCTGTATGTGCCCAGTTGTATGTTCAGAAAACAATGTGTATGCTTACCAAACTAAAACAATGACTGAATGAAAATTACTATATAGAAAAATTACTGTTGAAAAAGCCCAAATTATTGTAAACAAAGCCCAAATCACTATATAAAAGCCAAAATTACAAATAAAAGCTAAAATCACTGACTTGTCGCCATTACGCTGATGTGAGCAGCGTCGGACTGCCAGATCGTTGACAGCAGAACTGGTACAACTACGAGTAAGGCCAGACGAAGCAGAACTACCGCTCGACACCCCAGAACTCTAAAAATTCACCACACACACACACACAACACACACATGCGAATATACATATGTTGGAGATGGACGAAATGTACGCCAATAAACGACACCCACAAACAACTTCAAGCAAAAAATACCGAGAAACACGTGCCAGCAACTATCAAACGCCCACGATGCAACAGATAAATGATAAAAAACAACCATGAGGTAGTTCAAGCACCGGTAACTATTAAAACATTCGATAATACCCGGTGATGAATGGAACTTCACTTGGATAAACTCTGAGCAACAAAGAAAGCATAGATTGAAATTTACAGATTGAAGAAAACCGTACACGCCTACCTAACATCGGGTTCGAGTTCAGTTCAGGTGTGAAATTCTATACAGTACAGATTCACTAAGCACTGAACACCACCAATGAACGCCACGAAAGACGAATACCAGACCAAGGAATCAAACACACAAACACGCTACACAACCCAGAATTTTGCTCAACCTACGATTGATACCGACACTGCGACCAATCAGCGAGCTGGAAACCAGTCGCGTCTGGTCACGTGACCAGCGCACATAAGGAGCAAACATCCAGTGGTTCTCAAACAACCAAGCACCAACGCGACAACGCTTGACTTTGTACAACGTGAAATAGACAACGGAGAGTGAAATATTGAATCAAATTTATTTATAGCATTTATTATTTACAAAATCATATTTTTATTCATCGATGTTTGTTGTTTTTATTAAATGATGTTTGCATTTATTTATTGTTTCCGATTGTTATATATTTAGTTATTTATTTATATATGACATTAATTTTTAATCGTTGTTATTTATTGAGCAGTGTGGGTGGAGTGACGTTATGCAGTATTATCAGATATATTATTTATTGTTATTTATCAAATATTTTGTTTTCTAACTCTCTTTCTCTCTAGAATTCTTCACATTTCAAACTCTCTTTTTTTCTACATCTTTTGGTTAGGTTCCAGTACATGGGGCCACCGCAGGGTGGTAATAGTACTTGCACTCATCCCATGCTACTGGATTTGCCTGTAGAAAAAAAAAAAAATATAAATTAGATTAATCAAAGACACACACACACTGAGAGTGAACACACCCACTGTCTGGCCAGTAAAATAAAACAAGACAAAGGTAATAATAAATAGAACGAACCGATTCGCTGTCACGATGTTGTCTCAGTCGGACGCCATTTTCGCCGCATTGTGGCAAATTCGACGCAGGCACGTGTCTCTGTATTGTGCCACTTCTAATGTGCCAGTAATACGCACCATCAGCGTCTAACACACACACACACACACACACACACATACATACACACATACACATACACACACACACACACACACGCACACACACACACACACACAGAGGTCATATGGACATTTTAACAGCGGGTGTCACATGGTATTTGAAGAGCACACGCTGCACTGTATACATTAAACACCGAAGCCTCTTAAAATCCTCGTCTTTCTGTGTCACTCAATACACATCATCAATATAATTTCTCTGTGTGTGTGTGGGTGTGGGTGTGCAAGTTTGTAGAAAAAACTCGTGTGTTTGTGCCATACAAATTCATGAGGCAAATTTCATCTCGTGTCGGCACGTGTATGTCTGTGTGTGTGTGTGTGTGTGTGTGTGTGTGTGTGTGTGTGTGTGTCTGTGTGTGTGTGTGTGTGTTTATGTATGCTTGTGTATGTGTGTGTGTGTGTGTGTGTTTATGTGTGTGTGTTTATGTATGCATGTGTGTGTGTGTGTGTGTTTGTGTGTGTGTGTGTGTGAGCGTGAGGAACAAATACGGCTGTCATTTGTGTATGCAAATTACATCACGCGACCATAACACACACACACACACATACACAATGGCACGAGGAGGGTGTGCACGTGAGGCCCCATTGCAACACGTGCACGAAAGGTAATCATTAGTTGGAGCATTTGTCAGATGATTGGTGTGAAGGGTAACTTGTAAGTACGCCACACTTAACACATCCATAATCCATGAAACAGTTGAAGAAAAAAAACAGGAATTACCATGTTGTCACCTCAACTCAAGCAAAATATTCAGAAAAACCTTTTCGTCTGGCGGATGTACGCCAAAAATTTACACAAATTTGCTAATAATCAGTAATGTATATTTTAAATAAGAATATTGCCCAATGGATGGATATACTGCCTACGGTTTCAATATAGAAGTAATGGGGAAAACGGACTATATCGTCCCCCAAAAACAGCACTTGATTTTCTCCGGAAAAAACGTGCATACAACTCGAAGATACCTTCATGTTTCTCCCAGCCGGGAGGCAGACTGGTTTCCCCCTGCTGTGGTGAAGAAATCGTCGCTTGTTCTTGTTCTTGGGGGCGTGACTCATCGGCGAGGGTCGTCTGAGTGGATGACAAACATGATTTTGACTCGTTCTCACTGCAAAACACGCGCAAAAAATCACAAATTACATTACATATATTATACGTTCGCACTTCACAGCAGAACCAATGCCCACACGTACACAACTGGCTATTATCACTATCCTATTGACAAAGTGCCCACAAGAAAACAAGAAGATAAGACACAGATCAACAATATAAACAAGGCTGATCTAACGGCGACAACAAAGCAATGAAAGCAATTTCAATGGACATTTAGTTGAATCGGCACATTTGACACTAGCCAAGATGTTATTCGCTGCGGAGGGGAACACTCAGATACACATCAATGAGGGACGGTATCAAACCCTATAGGGCCGCTGGTCACAAGTTTAACACCACCCAGCAGCAGAATACACGCACGCGCACACAAACACTCACGGAGAACAGCACAACAACACAACACTGGTCCAATTAGTGGTGTAATCACACAGATTAGCCATTTGTCTATGGGAGAAATACAACCGGGCAATAAACACACAGCTCACAGGAGCAAATTGAACGACGAATGTGAAAGGAGCCTAATGTACATGTAGATGTTAGATACAGTGAAGTGACAAATGACGTATATAGTTTGTGGATAGTTTATATAGTTTGTGTATAGTTTATATAGTTTGTGGATAGTTTATATAGTTTGTGGATACTTTATATAGTTTGTGTATAGTTTATATAGTTTGTGGATAGTTTATACAGTTTGTGGAAAGTTTATATAGTTTGTGGATAGTTTACATAGTTTGTGGATAGTTTATATAGTTTGTGGATAGTTTATATAATTTATGGATAGTTTATACAGTTTATGGATAGTTTATATAGTTTGTGGATAGTTTATATAGTTTGTGGATAAAATATAGTTCATCCACTTGAAACTATAGTTTATCCAGCCATTTATAACCATTGAAGCATGACAAAATGCACACATGTGTGAACGAAATATGCACACGCATGAATGATACGATTGAATGTCCACTAAACAGTTCAATAATCGACCGTTCATTGGAGGAAAACATCCGACACCACTGGTTTCGACGGACCTATACATTACGATATATAATATGATATTATGATAATAATATGATATTATGATAATAATATGATATTATGATAATAATATGATATTATGATAATAATATGATATTATGATAATAATATGATATTATGATAATATCATATTATGATAATAATATGATATTATGATAATAATATGATATTTCTCTGCCGAAATTCGACCGAAATTTCCCCTGGTATTTCACTTGTATTCTACTTGTGCGAATTATCCTACCTCCAAAATACATCTACAAACATTGAAAAAATTCCTTTCCTTTCCTAGACTTCCTAGACTATAAAAAATTCCTAGACTTAGCACATGCACAATATATGGGGGATCCTCTGAATATTAAATCTTGCTTGTATGAAACACAGCTTGCAATCGCGCAATTAAATGCCGCCGAATATGAGAGTTCAACATGCAACGCGAGTATTTGTCAGTTACGAAACTGATTGATACATCGAGATAGCGGCCACAACACACTGTACATGTTACCTGTCATTACCCGTTGTGTACTCTCGTAAATAAACACACACACACACACACACACACACACACACACACACACACACACACACACACACACACACACACACACACACACACACACACACACACACACACACACACACACACACACACACACACACACACACACACACACACACACACACACACACACACACTGAGGCGTTTGGCGATAAATATATTTATGGAGACGTCTATGGATATGTACAGAAACACACGCACATACAAACACAACCACGGTGAGCATGTTTCACGTGTATGGAAACCGAGATGCGGGGCAAGTGCGGGACAGAGAAGAAGCTGTAGAAGACAAGAGAAAGAAAGAGTTTGGGAGAATGATACTGGAACATGACCACCATCACGGACTTGTATCGAACAATGATTACGAAACAAGCATTACACACACACACACACACACACACACACACCTGTACTATCCGTGTAACTGTATGTTTGTCTGTTCGATATTTACGTCAGCGATGCGAGCGTATGTGAGTGTACATACCTACACGTTGACCAGGGTACGTGCGTGTGTGTGTGTGTGTGTGTGTGTGTGTGTGTGTGTGTGTGTGTGTGTGTGTGTGTGTGTGTGTGTGTGTGTCCGCACTAACGATTGCCAGATAATCGCCAATTAAAACATAAACACACACACACACACACACACACACACACACATGAGCCGAGGCCAAGATGTGCATTAATTGGCCGACGAACGATGAATTGTAGCGAGAAGTGACAATTACCACAGTGCACGTGCCACAGATCATAAAGTACACATCTAGCCTGCAATTACCAGCAACACCACGACACAGCGAGCTAACATCTCTACGACCAGTGTTCACACAACACGACACGATAGTGGTCGATGTCTTTCAAATTTGAGCATTTCCTAGATCAGTGGTCAGCAGCCTTCTTCGCTGATTCCCCACTTCTTAACGAGCCAACTATTCATTTTCCACAACAGCGCTGAACAATATAATGCATTGCAATCTAATACAATACTATAATACAGATAACACAATACTATATAGATACTCTAATATAATACAGAAATAATCTTCAAAAGAGATACATGTCCTTGCTACGCAAGGAACATGTAACTGTATCGGCGATTAAAGATAAGTTAATGCGTAACTACAATAGCCAGATCATGTATAGCACAATCACGAGGCATAATCGGAGAAATGCCGCACAAGCTAGCAATTATACAGCGGTGTAAAGATATGATCGCCACACAATGCCGACAGTGGTTGAACGAAACGAACAGCGTAAAAATCACACACCTTGACGACAAATCCCTTCATTAACTCTCTTCCTTTCACTTGCTATCAACGCCATAAATGTGCACGTGCACTAGTGTCGTGCAACATCCTGTCTCCAAGGACACACACACACGCGCGCACGAGAAGAGAAGCGCTGAGGTGGTGGAACCGAGGAGTGCAGGAAGTTCTCCGTCATCGTGATCAGCATTAAGATTAATAAGAACGCAGCCATAATGACGTAGTGCCAAGCCAGATTGCGATAACATTATTGCATGCACGGTACAATTTAGCGAATGCAACACCCGCACAACACAATACAAATCTGTAGATGAAAGAGGACAGCTTCAATTCCACAAAAACTGAACATATTATTATTATTAATTATAGGCAAATCCAGCAGAATGGGAAGAGTACAGGCACTATTAGCACTCTGTGGTGGTCCCATGTACAGGAAGCGCCGGCAATACAACAAGGTTATTTACTGCTCAGTTGGTGACCGTTTGCGGTGGATGACCCTGAATGGACGATTTGCGGCATCTTCCTCAGGCCGTAGATTAGTTGAGTGGCGACAAAAATGATACATCGAAATTGGACGAATAAACAAAGTAAAGAAGAAAACACCGTCGAATATAGTGCAGAGAGCAAATACAAGGAAGTCAGCAAAGCAAAAAATTACTTGCGCCCACTTGTTGCAGTTTTTCTAGGGAGATATGTCGACTGTTGTCCGGAATCAGAAAGTTTCAGTACTATATTCCACTGCAAAAATACTTATTTTTCCACTTCATTCGGCTTGATGACAAACGAGGACAGAGGTGGATAGATGGTCCAGAGATAAATAGACAAACAGAAAAAGAAAAACCGACCAAGTCCACAAAAGACCACACCACGGATATTGGCACTGCGAATAATATGAGAGACAAACAAAAACAACCGGAAAACACAAAAAAGCAAAACCCATTAATATCCGACAATTCATTTCAACGTCACACACGAATGACAAAAAAATGGCAGAAAAAGTGACCTGAACCGCACATCTATAGAATCCGAATATGAGTAAATCGAGGTCGCTGATAATGTTACCATCAATGACACAGCCCATTTGTGTGTATCTATATATGTTTGTCGGCTTCACAACAGTTGTCTCAAGGTCACACACACACACACACACACACACACACACACACACACACACACACACACACACACACACGGACATATAGACAGAGAAAATAGTGGTTAAATAACACGGATTTGGCATGCAACCGTGCAGAATTCACTCCGCTACTTCGCTAACACAAACACACGCTCGTGCAGTAAGCGCAATTAGGTCACTTCCGTTAAACACGCGCGGCAGAACAACATACACACAAAAGCACACACACGCACACACACATGCGTTACACTAGGAGAGTAGTAAATGTAGCGCAGCCAAACACATTCCAATAAATCGCACGACATTGGAACGCTGAAAATTACCCAAATTATTACAATTATCATAATTATACTCTGAAATCGGCAGTACTTTCATGATATTTTCTCGTGCGTTTCTATGCCTCTCGCAAACATAGTGAGAATTATAAGACGAATATGGAGGGAAAAGCAAGTATACACGAATGTCGAACGTTTCAAACCAGAAATAGCTGCCGGGTCGACTTAGGACGAACACAGACAAACAAGTGGTTGGTGGCGTGAATGGTGGCGTGGTTGGTGGCGTGACTGGTGGCGTGTGTGTTGTGGTGGCACGTTGGTGCGGGATGAAGCAGCCATGCAACAAATTGGCAAAATAACGGATACTCTGTAATTACACACCGCCACACACACACACACATACACGAAGGAACATCCACAAAGAAAAGGTTGAAACGGAAAGCGGGACCTAGATATAGAGGTAGACTACAGTGCTAATTAGAACAAAACAATCAAAGTAATTGGATAATTAACGAGATAACGAGTGAAAACACTCAAACGTGAAATAAACTAGATCCAAGCCGACAGATATGCTTTGCAAACACAAGCACAGTGAAAACATACACAGTAATAATGTTATGCAGTCTCTATGAGACGTGCATCCACGGAAAACGTCACTTGAACTAAGCCCACGCTGAGCAAACAAGTCAGATAATACATTACATTATAGATAATACAGAATCAGATAATACATTGTGCACTGTACTGACACAAACGGTATTCTCATAATATGATAACGTCAGCCAAGGAGAAAGTGAAGCAAACAATAAGAGCAACAGGAATGCAAGGAGAGAACAAAAAAGCCACATACAATAAGCAAATAAAAACCAAGACAAAGCCGAATAAATACACGTAATTGCAGGGCAGAAAACAATGAATAGAAAAATAGACACAGATAAGAGGTGGAATGTGGCTCGATGACGCACGTGGTCGGTCCAAGTGAACCACTCGACCAATGACGTAATGCACCACAACAAATATTGCGTATTGTTCGAAGCGATACCAATACACACACACACACACACACACACACACACACACACAAACACACACACACATACAGCAGTACAGGTCAGAAAGTCATGCTCGATCGGATCATTCCATACTGGGAAAGTCAAGCCAATTATGATAGGCGTGTGCACGCATATGTATGTGTGTGTGCTCTCGTAGCTGATAGGGTCATCTGAAATAAGATACGTAGCTCACACACACACACACACACACACACACACACACACACACACACACAGACAGACACGTGGAGATGACCTGACCGCAGACTGATTGCTGACTTGAGCACACAGACACACGGACATACAGATGACCTGACCGTGACATCAAGACCGTGAACTTTACACATACATACGGACATACATGTGAATATGCGCATTTTTGAATTAGTGCATCGCATTTCTGGATCGTCCTTGATGATAGCTACACTACTGGAATTCAGTTTTCCCATTGCACGTGAAAACGAAATGTATCAAGTTTCAACTATATTCTAAAACACGAAATATTTGCGTTAATTATCCACACGCACGTTAATAGCCCTACTGATCAAGGTAAGCAAGTACAACTCCATGTTACAATCAGTAGCATGATCGATAAATCGGCCCCCAATCAGACTAATTCTCAACTGTTGTATAGTGAGCAGGTGTTTTAGTGTTATATTGCTATTACTTCTCTCTCCCTGTGTGTGTGTGTGTGTGTGTGTGTGTGTGTATTGATGATCAAGATGCATGGAGATTGCAGTAATAGAATCTATAACATCCACACTCTTCTCATTCCACCTTATTTTATTGATTTCGGGATAACAATACAAATAATGACAATGCAACACGAATTAGAATTATAGCGAGTCGAAGATGCAATGTGAGCTTAGCGCGTGCAAATACGACGAAATCGCCAAACTTGCAATTATTCTCAACATAAAACAATATGGACAAAATGTAAAACCATCCCTAGTGGCAAATTTAGTTTGATACGAGGAATCTGTGCTCAACAGTAAAATCATCCTAAAGCCAGAAGCATTTCGCTCTGTTTTGAAAAAAATCACCAGTGTTTTCAGCACATAGTGAAAACCCGCCTAAAAACCAGACCAAAAACAAGCCAACCAAACCGTTTCAATAGTTGTTTGTGTGTATGCGCGTGTGTTGAACACATTCGTGACCGCAGGACACACGAGTCTTTCAAAGTGCAGCAGAAAAAGCTGCACACACACACACACGCACGCACGCACGCGCACGAGCGAAAAATCGGGAGATGAAAGAGACCGAGCTGTAATATCACGAGAGACGGGCGGCATTAACCGCAGACACCCCTCAAGGGTGTGGTTATAAACGGGGGCGAACAGAGTCGATGTCGCAGGAAACTCGTGCGTCCCTGAACTGTCATCACCGCACACCACACCACACCCGTCCACCGCACAATCTCAATTTACTATGGGACAACCCGCCTACCACAAACATGTGTGCGTGCGTGTGTGTGTGTGTGTGTATTTCCTGCATACACAAATATGTACAGTGTATGAGATATGTATGATTCCTCGTGAGAAAGTCATAATTTACCTTCATATTTCTTCTTCAACTTCTCGTGAGTAATATATCTGCATACCTCCAATTATTTTCTAAACTAATCATTCGCTCGACAATAAACCTATTGAGTGCTTCAATTTGGTAAAAAACCCTGTCAGTGTGAAACTGTATGTTTGTCTGTGTGTGTGTGTGTGCTTGCCTGTGACGTTCCGAATCAGCAGTGACAGGCTCATCCACGCCACCACCACCAGCCGTCACGAGACCATCACGAGACGAACCGCTCTCATGCGCGTGATGATGCGCGTGATGATGACGCTCATCATCATTGTCATCATGATGACGTAACGCCACGTCTTCATCAGTGACAGTCGTGCGTTTGTTGTTCATCACATTCTCATCCATCACACTTCACACACACACACACACACACACACACACACACACACATGAACGAACACAGCGTCACCATGATACACAAGAGAAAACAGTGCAATGGTACGCAAAACCAATAGTACGTTAACATTAATAATGTTATTTGTATAAAACAATGCAAAAACGTCAATTGAAATCAGCAAATAAATCACAAAACAATAACATGTCAGTGAAGCGTTGAATTTGCATTTCCACGTGATCTGCTGTTTTTTCGTTCAAGAGCTTGTCTATCATTCGAGCGCTATTCCAAATGTAGTTTGTTGTTCTAGTTGTCTGAGTGTGTTAGTATGATGTTGTTTGAAGTGTATCAGTGCAGTGTTCTGGTGTTAGTTACTGGTAATAGTGTAATTATGATAGGAGCTTGCAGCACGCCACAATCATCCATTACCGGACATGACAAATAACTCACCTACACATCATGTGTATGTGTGTGTGTGTCGGTCACGGGACCGCACGAGCGTGAAGTCACGAACACATTTGAGAATAGAGAGAGAGAGATGAAGGATGAAGAGAGGACAGGAGAAACACACACAGATGGACTCGTTAATTTCCTTGTTTTCAGCCGCTAACTGGTTGATCCGATTCAAGACAAGACTATGATAATATTAACAAAACAATAAAACACACGCAATAAGACACAGGGAGAAACGTAGATGAGGAGTTAGTGACGTCATCAACAAACTGATGACGTCACTAGACAGAGACACGTGAACATTGTGAGTTAGTGCAGAGTTTCCCAAACTGGGGTCCCCGGACCCCTGGGGGTCCCTGAGAAGGTCCTAAGGGGTCCGCTACTTCTCCAGCCAACCTTAGGAGAAAGAATAGAAGGTACCCGTTTTCTTTCACTTTGGTGACATCAAACCCCGCATTGATCAACTGTGTAGGAGCCATCAAGCTCATCCAGCCCCCTCATCCAGCTCCAGTTCATCCAGCTCATGTGTTTAATTCTGGACTTTTTTATGAAGGTATTTCGTTTTTTGGTTATCTGTGTGACAGCTCATGCTGTAATTATCTATCTATTGTGGCTGTTTCTACTAATTTTACTTTGTATTGAATTTAAACGGATAAAAAATATTGAAAGTATTTCAAATGCTTATTTTAAGATTTTCGTCGTGTATGAATATGCAAATAGTAAATTTACTGTGTTGTAATCATATAATGGGTACCTTGGTATGGTAATAGTAAATTCTGATTGGCTGGGGGTCCTCGGATGGGACTTAAATATCTGGGGGGTCCTTAGCATGGTAAGGTTTGGGAACCTCTGAGTTAGTGAAGACGTTACCATGACAACCACAGCCGTAACAACTGGTTCTGACCAGTCTCAATCAGCCTCGCACACACACACACACACACACACATACACGTTGACAAAACAAAACGACAAATTACCATACGCACGCATAAACACACACACACACACACACATACATATATATGCGAGCTGATATACCGTTGAACATAGTTTTGACAATGTGCACTTTTTACCGACAAAATATATTCATGTATTCGAGCCGGCGTTCTTTTATAGAAGGGCATACCGTTGACAATTCGATAAGCGCATATTCTACTGATCTCAGAAGACGTTTACTCAAAGATGCACGTGCACAGTTCCCAGTAACGCTGAAGCTTCATGTTATGCCTCTAGTCATCTTCCCGCACTCTGACACTGATTCAGTATTTAGCAATAATTATAGAATAAGAACAGAAATCAACATTCAGAAACAGCCAAATATGTTCACTCAGAATTTAAATAGTAAAATATATACGCAAACAAATAAGAAAATAATCCAACTAATAATGATAATAACATTCCATATTGTTTTAATATATAAATACCATATTAGCTGATAAACGCGGTATTTGTCATGTTCCAACATGATCGTAGACTATTTTCAGAGACGAATGCACTGAAAAGCAAGCAGATAATACGCACACGTCCAAAACGTGTAAAATATTAGCGTACACGAGAACCGACACACCAAAAAACACCCATCACACCAAGAATAACACACAAAACAGCTTATATGCTCAGATATGCACGTGTATGTGTGTGTATGTCTGTGTGTATGTGTACATACAAGCAGTGAGAAAACTGGTTGCTATGGTTACTCGTGTTTACGCCGAGCAACGCCGGAAAACAATGAAGAACAATAAGGAAAAACGGGAACAAAATTATGAAAAGCACACACACACAGAGAAATTAAACTGAACACACACGCACACACACGCTATGTACATATGTTCGTGTGTGTATGTGTGTGTGTGTGTGTGTGTGTGTGTTTGTAGGATGATTTATGGCTTGTTCGTCTGCAATAAACATACACAAACACACACACTCACAAACAAACTCGTGTATAGGTTTCGTGGTGTCATGACGATGACACATGTGACAATGTCAAGGTGATATTTATCTTGTGACGACAAAACACAGTGTGTGTGTGTGTGTGTGTGTGTACACCTGCTAGCTATAACCTGCACATACACGCACACAGACGGACATACAAACACAGCGACAATGGCGCATCAAATATCAAGTTATATTTTTTAATTAAATCACCGAACGACTGCAACAGGAGCCAACCCAGGTGGATTATCGCTCCTCAAATCAAGTTAACCATTTTCCATCATATAATAGAGAATATATATCGTTGAAATACAGGCACGAACATTTTAACAAAAAAAACGTGATTTATTGATAACTGCACTTACAGTGTATTTCAATTATATTCACATATTCATAACCTACAGAATATGCAGCCGAAATGCATTTAAGAATCCTGTGTGTGTGTGTGTGTGTGTGTGTTCACTCTTGTTTGAGAGCTTGTCCTGTGCGGATGTGTTTTTGTGTCGCTCCGGCTATTTGCGTTTTCGTGGTGATTTGTGCTGCTGATAGTGGTTGAGGTTTTCGCGGCTAGGTGCTAATTTCTGTGCCTGGTCCGACCCTCCGTGTGTGTGTGTGTGTGCCTGGCGCGTCCCCCCTTGTTGGGGACGGCCCCTCAGTGCTCGATCTGTGCGCGTGTGCGTTTGTGTGCGCGTGTGCCTGTGTGTGTGTATGTGTGCGCGTGTGTCTGTGTGTGAGATCGTGTGTTTGTGTGCGCGTTTGCCTGTGTGTGTGCGTGTGTGGGCCGTGTGTCTGTGTGCGCGTGTGTCTGTGAGTACGTGTGTGTCTGTGTGTAAGATCGTGTGCTTGTGATCGTATCGTGCCCGTCATGGCCGCGATGACCAAGCCTGCCGGGCTTCAACCGTCCCGTGCTGCTTCCCCTCCTGACGGCTCAACTTGTACGACGTGCAAAATGGCCGTGACTGCTTGTGCCTTGTTCTGTTCACAATGCAAAAAACATGTGCATGTGAGATGCAGCCGTATGCCCAAGTACATGACCATTAATTTCTTCACCACCAGGGCTTCCTTCACGTGTGAAAGTTGCACTCTCGCTCGTGACTGCAACACTGCAGAAATGCAGGAGTGGCTGGACAGCCTTGTCGGCATAACAACCGCCGACAAAAAAACCATGGTGGACATGACCCAATCGTCACCGACTGAAAGCCAATCTCTGGTGCAGCTGACTAAGACCGTCAGCGAAATCAAGGCTCAGCTACAACGGATGACTTGCCCCAAGCCTCCGCTGATGTCAACTCCGCCACTGATACCGACTCGGCCACTGATGCCGACTCCGCCACTGATGCCGACTCCGCCACTGATGCCGACTCCGCCACTGATGCAGACTCCGCCAACTCTTGTTCAGCATCCGCGTTCATACTCGCAGGCGGTGTCACGGGAGATCATTGTGCACTCGCATGATCAAGCTCCAGTGGACAAAAAGCGTGTCTCAGAGGCGCTGAAAACTGTTCCAGTGGTCAAGATGACAAAAACCAAGCGTGGTGCTGTCAAAATCAGTCTGCCAGACTCAAAATCTGCAGACTGTGCAATGTTGGCGATGAAGAGCGACACACAGCTCAATGCCTCCTGTCGTGGCAAGATCATGCCAAAACTGACCATTACATCGGTCAGTTCTGACATCTCTGACAAGGACATCCTCGACTCTGTGTGCCTCAAAAATGATGGAGTCCAGACAGCAATCAAGCACTCTTCCGACTTCAAGGTGCTTTTCTCAAAGAAGTCAGCAAGCCACTCAAAGACAGTTGTTGCCGCCGTCTCTCCTGTCATCCGTGACGTCGTGATGAAGTCAGGATACCTCTACCTGGGCGACCGACGGTGCGTGGTACACGACCGTTACTGGGTCACTCGCTGTGCCAAGTGCCAGCGTCACGGTCACATGGCTGTCAAGTGCTCGGCCCGAGAGAACACCTGTGGCTGGTGTGCTGGCAAACACGCCACAAAATCGTGTTCCTTGAAAGTTGCCAGCAAATGCGCCAACTGTTCGCGAGCTGGTCGTAGCAGCGCCAGCCACTCTTCGTTTGACCCCTCGTGTCCCTGCTTAATCTTGGCGAGAACTCGAGTTATATACCGCACCAAGACCAGCGATGACTGCCGTCCGGGAAACTAGACGTGAATTTTGACCAGCCAGATCTTCCAGCCTCGTCCACCTCCAGCGTCAAAGAGTCTACTTCTCATCCTCAAACTCGTCGTACCGCTAAGTGTTCTTCACCTAAATCTAATCTCAATAATTTATCACTCTCTGTTTCTGCTGATTGTAAATATGTACGTTGTGCTCTTTGGAACTTACGTTATATTAGATCTAAAATTTCTCTCTTTGTCTCTGTCGTAGTTAATTATGACATTTTCTTTGTGAATGAATCTTGGCTTTCTCCCTCTGAAATTTCTACTTTTAATAGCTGTCTTCCCTCTAACTACTCCGCTTATCACCAGTCTCGCTCCATCAATAGTTCTAATTCCTCTAAGTCTGTTGGTGGTGGTGTTGCTATTATTTATAATTCTGATTGTATCCGTCTTATTCAATGTAAGTTAGGTCTGTGTATCAATTCCTTCGAATATGTTTGCTGTAAGATCACTAGCCGTTACTCTCTCCCCGTCTGTATTCTCTCAATCTATCGTGGTAACTATGTATCTAGTTCTGTTTTCTTAGATGAGTTTAGTACTCTACTTGACACGCTTGTATCTATGTTTTCTTCTAGGATTGTTTTATGTGGTGATTTTAATCTTTGGCTAGATGCTCCTCATCTCAAGTCGTGCACATCTTCGTTTCTAGAATTAATTTCTTCGTATGGCTTGTCAAATCATGTGTGCGGCTCTACTCATGAACGTGGCCACACCCTTGATTTAGTGCTTTCGTTTATTGACTCTCCTATTTTTATTAAGGATTTGACCATTCTCCCTATTGATTCTTCTGTTTCTGATCACTCATTAGTTGAATTTTCCGCATTTATTCCTATCATCATAAGATCTAAAAAAACTGTCTCATTTTTAGATTATAAAAATGCTGATTATGACTCACTATGCAATAATATATTTTCTTCTTTCAATTCTGATTCATATATTTGTTTACCCCCTTCTGATCTTTGTAAATATTTCAACTCCTGTCTTGAACTTCTTAGAGATCAGTTTGTTCCTGTTAAGAAGTTTCATTCCTCTCTCTCTCTTCATAGCCCCTGGTTCAATAGTGAAATTCGTAATTCCAAGCTTTCTCTTAGACGACTTGAGCGCCATTGGTTGCGTCTGAAAAATGACGCATCATGGAATTCTTATTGTGTTGCACGGCGTCACCATCATATCTTGTGTGAGAACGCCAAAAAATCCTATTATAATTTTAAGATTTCCTCCTGTCTTGATAGTAAATCTCTTTGGAATATTTTCAATAGACTCCTAGGCAATTCCAATACCCTTGTGTTTCCTGATAGTGATTCATCTCGCTTACCATCCCTATTTTCTAATTTCTTTGAGACAAAAATCTCTAATATCTGCTGTCGTTTCCCTCCTGCTATATTGTCTTATTCTCCCGCTACCTCCTCCATTTTTCACTCGTTCCACCCAATTTCCATTTCTGACTGCAGATTACTATTGAGACGTGTTCACACTCGATCTTCCTCCCTGGATCCTATTGACCTTGCTCGAATTCCCCACTGTACTGAGTTACTTCTTCCCTTCATCACTTATTTTATCAATACGGCTTTCTCTCTTGGCGAATTTCTTGCGTCAAAGAGTGCCAGTATTCTCCCAATTCTGAAAAAACATAACCTTGATCCCAATTGTTTGTCTAACTACCGTCCCATCTCTAGAATTCCTTGGCTATCCAAATCTCTTGAAATGGCTGCTTATGTCCAGATCTCGGACTACCTTGAGCGCCATGATCTATTTCTCCCTGAACAGTCAGGCTTCCGTAGCTTTCACTCCACAGAAACCTCGCTTCTCTTCCTCTATGACTCTATTCTTAAGTCTACTCTTGCTTGTAAGGATGTTCTTCTCATTCAACTGGACTTCTCTGCAGCTTTTGACACTGTTTATCATCTAATTCTACTCAATACTCTGTCTAACCTAGGTATTAGTGGTACTGCACTATCATTCTTCCGCTCTTATCTCTCTACTCGGTCTCAGTTTGTTTGTACCAGTGATTCTTGTAGTGAGTCTTTCCCACTCTCATACGGTGTCCCACAGGGATCCGTCCTAGGCCCTCTCCTTTTCAATATTTACTTAACTTCCATTGGTGCAATCCTTCATCGTCATGATGTCACTTTCCAAATCTTTGCGGACGATATCCAAATTATTTTCTCGTCTAATACTATTTCCCAATCTTCTGTTTCTTCTCTCTTGGATGATATTGAAACTTGGTCTTTTTCCCACCATCTTAAGCTCAATCCCGATAAGACTAAATATATCATTTTTCAATCTTCTAGAAGCTTAACTTCTCTATCTGTTCCTCTCTCTAACTCTGTTCGTAGCTTAGGTGTTTTACTTGATGATTCTCTTTGTTTTGATCTATACATCTCCGATATTATTAAGGTCTGTAATTTTCATATTAGGCGAATATATTCTATCCGAAGATACTTAACTGTCTCTGCTGCCTTTAAACTAGCTAATTCTTTCATTCTCAGTAGGATTCAATATTGTTGCTCGCTTTTTCTTTCTCTTAACCACCGCCAGCTTCGCAAACTTCAATCTGTTATTAATAAAGCCTGTCGTTTAATCTACAATATCCCTGCTGGCTCTCATGTCTCTCCCTTTCTACAAAAATTAGGACTTCTCCCTATTAAGGCACTTATTGACCATCGTGTCTGCTTAATTATTCATTCTACCCTTATTCTTCGTAAGCCCTCGTATTTATTCGATCTTCTGTCTTTTAAAAAATCTACTCGTACACTTAGGTCATCTGATGATTCTCGTCTCTTACTGGAACCTGCTTTTCCTTCTAGACATACTCACTATAATCGCTGTCTATCTATCTTAGGACCCCGTATTTACAATAAGCTCTCCCCAACACTGCGTTCTATCACTTCTATTCCTCTTTTCAAAAAACACTCTAAGAAATTTTTTCTGTTGAAGTCCTATTATATCTTAGATAACATTGTGTACACTAGCGATGAATATAAGGTGTGATTTTCTCTCTGTTCTCTCCCTCTCCATCTTTTACCTTGTGAATGCATGCATTTGTGTTAGTGTGTGTGTTTGTGTGTGTGTGTGTGTGTGTGTGTGTGTGTGTGTGTGTGCAGCGCCTTAGAGACCCTCTAGGTGTAGGGCGCTATATAAATTTTTCCATAATGTAATGTAATGTGCGTATGTGTGTGTGTGTGTGTGTGTGTGTGTGTGTGTGCGTGCCTGTACTACAGGTAAAACTCTCGCGAGCAAAGATAACACCGTTACGTTCATGTTCACGCACCGAAGTCTCCGATACATTGACTGAACACACCAGCCCCCTTCACTGTGTATGTGTTTGTGTGTGCGTATGTGGGAGGACGCTTCAATAATATCTTCTGATCGAAGTAAGTCGCTTGGCTTGCGAGATATACGACAAACTGACCTCACAAGGTCGGCGACAACAGCAGCTGGAGAGGAGCAAGGTGCACGAGCGTCCACGCCGTGCTGCTGTCCAGGTCGGGTCACGTTGTGACCGGTCATTGACCCGGCCTGCTGGCGGCTGCGTGGCGAAGAGGTGGCAGTAGTTTGCAGGGAGGAAGGTGTGTTGCGATTCACCAACTGGTGTTTGGATGCTGTCCACACACACACACACACACACATGAGTATCAAGTTTTTCAGGAGGTATCAAGGATAGCTCACCTCTACACTCACACAACGAGACTTCACACACACACACACACACACACACACGGAGATTGATACATACATACACACTTAGATATCCAGCTCATGATTCGCCAAACTCAGGAGAAAAAAACCCAAGAAAGCGGAAGTAATATGCATGCTTGTGAACGTGTCTATGAAAGCAATTCACAAATTTCCACACTTACACACACACACACAGTTCGCAGATTATGTAGTGGGAAACCTCGCTGTACACTTAACACACAAACACATACATACACACACACACACACACACACACACAGTAGAGGGTTGTGCCCCACATTGAGGTGACAATTGTGAAGAACAAGCAAGAAACGCGTCTGTCACTGCAATAAACCCTCACAACATCATCACTCAACTGACGCGCACACAAGCAAACACACAAACAGAAGAGAAACACACATTGAGAAAGGTGCTAATTGAGAGCAAAGAAAAAGCCGGAGAACATAGCACACAAACACACAAACAGTGTAACATACAAAAATGCAAAAACTCATGCACAAGCACGCTTATTACCTCCCAGCATAAAATTGCGAAATACAAAACACAACGACCCAATTAGTGTGTGTGTCTGTATGTGTGTGTAGGGCAGTACACACTTATACAAAATAAATGTGATTAATGGATTACTTAACACGTTGACATCAGGAAATAACATACAATTCATGTTATGTGGTAGCTCTGCCAGCTTCTTTGGAGAAGTGGAGCTAGAAATATGTTTAATAAGACTAAATAATGTTGTGCACACGGTTCTCACTCATGTGCCAATCTTATCTTCACACAAATGGTGTTTTTGTGAGCAAATTTCACCAATTCTGTTGTATCTAATGTCATTTTCAGTGAGTTTGAAATGTCACTAGCAAACCTACCAAGGTTCGTTGGTGAAAGAGAAATGTAATATCTGGCAGGAGGATGGGAAGAGCATATGGCACGAGACTGATTTCTACTACTACTGTTGTTGAAGAAATCACGAGAAGGTCACCACAGTACAAACCACTGACAGTCAAGCCCGCCACAATGTGTGACGTACAGGGGTGTCGGCGGGTCACGTGACTGGGTCATGACACACACACACGTCTCAGGTCGAGGTCGTCGTCTGACCTCAAGCCAAAATACTAGGCCGTGTGTGTGTGTGTGTGTGTGTGTGTGTGTATGCAGGATGCCTCAAGCAGTAGCCATTGAAACAATGCCTCATTTTCACCACACAACTCACACACACGCATTGCTCAACACAGACTGGGCGTACACACACACACACACACACACACACACAGACATACACACACACACACATACACACCAACAGGCACATTATCTGTGATGAGAAGACCGGATCAAGCTCTGATATCTCGTGAGATAAATCCAGATCACACACAAGCCACTTGTCAGCTGCTGTGAAAACAGGTGTGAATGTATGTGCGTGTGCATGTATGTAATTATAACTTCACATTGGCGCATACAGTTCATTGACCCTGCAATAACGCTGCACACACACGCATACAAACACTCAGCTCACACGCATACAAACACATTATGTTAGTGGTGTTCTTCACACACACACACACACACACTGAAAGCTACAAATACTTCATTAACACATACACATACACATACAGACAGACATACAGTGTGAGTTTAATTATATCGCGTCGTCAATCAAGCATACATCGCTCATACCACACTCATACACAGCGTGTATAAAACACATACACCCCTGGTAGCATACACGCGCCACTCAAAGTCATTTTTTAACACATTCACAACGGTAATATTACGAACCACTTGCAAACACAAACACAAACAAGAGGAAAGAGTAGACGGAGTAAGAAAGAGGAAGAGAGTGATAGATATACAGCATACAGATATACAGCTGCTCATACAGATGTATGATATAGTTCAGCAATGACAGAGATCAATGATGAATAATTCAATCAGTGGTGTCGTGTCAGTGGTGTCGTGTCAGTGGTGTCGTGTCAGTGGTGGTGTGTCAGTGATGTCGTGTCGGTGGTGCCGTATCAGTGATGTCGTGTCAGTGATGGCGTGTCAGTGGTGGTGTCAGTGATGTCGTGTCAGTGGTGGTGTCAGTGGTGGTGTGTGGGTGTTATGAACTAGCCACTCACAGCATGAACACACACAGTGAAGTATGTGTGTGTATGTGTGTCTGTCTTTGTGCATGTATTTGTGTATGTTGATGACCAGGCAGGACTGAGATTAATACACAGAAAAACACACAGACACACAAACATGAGCGAATGATTGATATATAAAACATGACAAAAACATGGAGCATGCAGACAGACATACATGCACATGAACGAAGACGGTCACAACCACGCCTGCGTGTGTGTATGTTTCTATGTGTATGTACGTGCGTGTGTGTGTACAGAGAGAAATGATACGTTGCGAAGGAAGAGACGAGAAAACGACCACCACAAATACATATACACACACACACACAGACAGACAGACAGACACGCACCACAGGTAATTGATTGTGTGAATCGTGACTGATCACGTGCACATACATGCAGGCACACATACATACATTCACTCAGCAGGATACCGTGATCATATGTAGTCCTGAAAAATTCACCCAATAGAAACCTGTATAATAAAGTGATGTGGGCCACAATACACACATGTGTGTGTATCGTGCGAATACAGACAGACAGACACACAAACGTGTTACCATGCGATCACAGACACATGACACATACCACAGAACCATGTCAAACATCACACCACTAAACCACAATATTGCGGTGTCACCGCAAAAATTTTCCAGTGTAAATTTCACGTGAAATCTCGTCTGCAGTACTCGATTTTAAATTGCAATAAAATAATACAACAATTTCAGTACAATTTGACATGATTACAATAGAATCGGTCACAACAGTACACTATCAATGTATGTATGTGTGATTTTAACACAAAAACACCTGCCAAACTCAACAAGGCACTTCCACTATTGTGTTGCTCATATCTCAATACTGATGCACATTCACACTATCCTACTCTCACAAACACATTACAACACACACACACACATACACACAACAAACTACAACATGTGGCTACCATTGGGTGTGTGCACTCTTAAGGAACACACACGCACACATTTTTGGGTAAGTGAACACAAACACAGTATATGCTAGGATGCGCGCATGCACACACACACACACACACACACACACACACACACACACACATACGTAAAGATGAGCACACACTCACACAAGCGCACCCCACACAACACCTGTTCAGGTACAAGACTGCTAACGGTTTGCACCTGTGCATACACACACACATACACACACAGGGGTGGCCACAGCAGCATAAAATTCATGGCACGTGCCCAACCGGAAGTGGGCCAACACAATTGGCAGACAGACATACAAACTCACTGACAAACTGACATGTTGACATGCGCGCAAACAAATGCGCACTATATTCACTGTGAGACCATTGTTAACCTCTGTATACACCCGCCCACACACACACACACACACACATATACATACAGTTCACACTAGCACACACACACACACACACACACACAATGAACACACACAGAACACGTGCCCTAGATAGTAGATTATAGATAGCAGATGATGGATGTGTGTGTTTGTATGCACGTGCACTACGAACGAAAACGCAAACTAACGAAATGCTGGTATGTGCGTTATGACATTGCATAATCATGAGATAGACTATTAGCCACAGAAGGAAGTGCTGCAAATGACAACACACGTGCCACAACAGTTTGGTCAGGTGAATTATGACCGCAGTTGGCAAATACCAATATGCACACGCACACACACATACATACACATCATATACACACAAATAAATTAGCCTACACCAATGTCCTTACACACACACACACACACACTCTCTCTCTCTCTCTCTTTCAAGCGTATGCACACACACACACACACACACACACACACACACACACACACACAGAGAGAGAGACGGACATACAAACATCGGTCAAAATCAGTGTCATAATCCATCATTCATAGAAACATGTATGTGTGTGTTTGTGTAAGTATGTGTGTGTGTGTGTGTGTGTGTGTGTGTGTGTGTGTGTGTGTGTGTGTGTAGGTATATTGGAATATGGAATTTTTGCTGACTTAACGTGAAAACGGCTGACAACACACAACGAGCGTCAAACACAAGACTGAACTCTGACAGACAGACAGACAGCAAACAGTTAGAATGGCAAAAAAACACTGGTGAAAATCGCTCATACACAAACACACAAACAGACACAAACAGACAGACAGACAGACAGAATGACATGCACACACAAATCTGCCGTTAGAATGTTTGAATACAAATGCGAATAATCTGCATAAAATTTTGCATAATACAAGCAGGAATTTAGCACGAGCAAATCGACGAAAATAAAGAGCAAAAACCAATGCGACTTTAACTGAAGAAACTAAATAGAATAGAATCAATTCCAAACGAATATACCAGAATACTTTGACTAGTCTGTGCAGAACCAAATTGTGTGTGGTATTGTCACAGAGGGGGGCTGGAACCCCCCTAAGTCCCCCCAAAAATCACAATCATGGAGAATAAGATTTCTTACCACTGTAAATGAAGTCCTGAAAATTGTGGTTCAAGTTCGAGGATTGAATCAATGTGCCCCAGTCCCTTATTATAATAGTATGCAGTCAGCGTTCGGGTGTAGTTCTTCATGTTTCGCCAAGCCCCCTCAACTTTTTCCTTAGCCCCCCTATCGGAGGAATTTTGTCGCCGCCACTGACACACACAAAAATGACACCTACTACACTACTACACCTACTACACTAACATGACACTATACTGACGTAGATATGATTGATGATGAATAATCATCATTTAAGATCTAGCCAGCAGTGACAATTCCACCTGCCACTGTCAAAGTGCCAGTTGGAAAAATATGACAGAGAGTGAGATGAACAACTTGGATGTCAGATAAAGAATACAACGCGACAAAAAACAGCAGATAGGCATAGAGAAGTAGAAGTGGACAAAACCGACCCACAAGCTACAGAAGTAGTGTTTTAATGCGTGCGGCATTAGTGGAAGTTTTGATCTTCACGACTGCTAAGCTGAGCGAATGGTTTTGCATGCAGTTATAACGTGCACAAAAGGTGTGTATCAGTCCAGCTACCATCAGTGAATAAAGACGATTTATTGTGTGTGATTGGATAAATCACAAAAAAGCGCATCAAGAGAAACAGCGACGCGAAAACACGTAAATTACAGTAAAGAATTTCACCAATCAGAGACACATGCACAAACACACTGACAGCCAGAAATTTGGGTTTTTAAACCTGACTGACATACGGATACACAACTGGTTTTGGCACGAGAATAAACAATCTTTTGGTTGCGATAATACAAAGCCAACTATGCCATTCATCTGTCCGTCTAATCACACGCAAATTTTCCATAATCAAACACAAATTGAGCTCATAAAATTAACGTTGGTAAACAACTCGTTAATATTGTGCATTTCAAAAGCGCCCATCACGAAAATGATAGGTGAATAAATGAAATCCTGATAGCATAAAAAGCACGAGCCTAGTACAAAAAAGTATGATTGATAGCAGGGACAGGGGATAATATCATATACCTGCATACTTTGCTAAAACAGAAAGATTACCTAGTATACACGGACGTAACAGTGTAATTGAATAATTAAATTATACCGTGAAATCTGTACACATCAAATGAGATAATTAAACCAAGCCATCACCAATGAGATGCAGGGAAATTGCTAGTATATGGGATTATGAACGGTGCCAGAAATGTACACCATTAAAAGCAGCGATCAGATAAATTAGATATCTGTTGCTGAAGTTGATGTTTTGGTTATCAGTTACCTAGCTATAGCTAAGTTAGCTAGCTAGCTATCAGTTACCTAGCTAGAAGTTAAAAAAAACAACGACGATTGAAAGTTACGCTAGGACAGACTCTGGACTGAAGAACAAACACAAAATGAGTTTCACAAGATATATATTATGCGATGACGCACGCCCCGTGAAAAATTCCTACCCCACAACGTAATCCTTCCATTGGACAAAAATAAGAGATATTGACTTCTGAAAATATATCTGACAAACTTGTTTGCTCCAATATTCGAAAGTATCAAACAAATTCGTGAGATTCAACACACATTTAGTTTATAAAAAGGTAGCAAGTTTGATCAGCCTACACAAGTTTGATCAGCGAATGAAAACGAGTTTAGCACCGCTGGAAATTCACCTCAACATAGCCGTCCCAATTCGAAGCAAGTCCAAGAAAATGCCCAGTCATATATTTGCCCGTGAGACCGCCACACACAAGCAACCACACAAACAACAATAAAATCTTTGGCTGAACGGCAAAATGGGTTCCAAGACTGTAGCACAGTGTCCAACGTAGACTTGGTCACATAAATAACGCCACACAGATGTTCAAATAACAAACATACAACAACGAAACAAAGAAATTGAGCAATATATTGCTGATGGTGGTAATACATTATTTCCATATATTGTTTGTCCCGCAGAATGCGAAAGAAAAACACTTGAATAGCCGATTAATCGTCACAACACCCAGCCTCCACCTCATGCAGATGAAAGAGACAGATACCGACACAATACACCGAGCAGCGCACGTGTCAATCACGTGCAAATAGAACCGTAACCACACAAACACTGACAGGCAGGTCTCATACAAATCGCAGTGTGTAAACAGTGAACGGGGCGCTACTCACTGAAGCGCACGCGAGAACTACGACTGCCAGCACGTGCAAACACGGCGCGATGATTGAGAGCGGCCGAGGAGTCCCAACAGCGGCGATAATCGACGCAGTCAACGTGGCCACCGACGCTGTCTCCGGACTTGCGACCACCGATGAACATGCGGTGCAGTCCGGCAGACAGACGATGCACGTGACCTGCTCGACCGGAGGGGCAGCGATGGTCCCGCGAGGCCGGCATGATGATGGCGCCGGGAGCGACAGCCAGCGACGTCTTGGATAAATAGCGACCGTTGATGGGGTGAACAGACGGTGCGTGGTGGTGTTTGTGGCGACCGCCTGCACTACTGCTGCCACTGCCGCTGTTACCCACGTTGTTATTGTTTCTGTCGACGGCGTAGCGCTTACGAAACTGACGCCGAGATGACGACACGCCGCCAACTCCTGACTTTTTGGCGGGAGCGCGAGCGTAGTAGAAGCCAGCAGAAATGGCTGGACGGTGTCGCTGCTTGTCCGAGTAATAACCGTCACGACAGTAGAAAAACCGCTCGTGAAGATCGGCAGGAAGGCAACGCAGCGGCTCGTCCGACTCGAAGCCACTCTCCTCCTGACTCGTATTGACCAACACACAGCCGTCCACCTCCACCAACAACGGTTTGACCACGTGCTGGCCTGATGAGCACCACGACGAGGACGTCGATGACGAGGTTCGCAGAGCACCACGTGGCGGAGCACCGGCCAGATGTTCGATGGATCTGCTGCGACGGACTGCGCTACTAACGCCACCGTCGACACATTCCGAGTCAAAGAAGCGAACAACGCTCTTGCTGCGACGACTTGCTACGTCTTCTGAGGACATGGAGGAACGATGACCGGTTCTGGAACGGCCTCGGTCGATACTTTCTGCTCGGCAACGGTGTTCTCCTCGAGTACCTGTATTACCACACTGACTGCCTATATAATTATGACAACCACGAGCACCGAAGTGTCGTTGATGTCCGCTGTGCTGGTCGGTGTCCGTGCAACAGCAGCAACAACAACACCGATGGCCACAGCAGCCATTCTTGTCTGCGACTCCTGTTTGTCTCGTCGACGTGGACACCTTGCCATGTGGATGAGAGGAATGATAACAGTTTGCACCGTTTTTACATCCATTGAGCATACTGCAATTTGACACACATGTAGGCATCATCGAGTGGTTGCTATGTTGATGACTGTGTTTCACTCGTTCTATGACGCTTGAGAGACGCTCGGTGGCTGATCGGTGACGATGGGATGGATCACAAATGACACGAGCTCCATCACTTACCACGCGAGACGGAGAGGTCAGAGAGGTTCGTGACAACGATAGCGGCCGCGACACAGACACCGACTCGGCGAAGCGTCGATGATCGTTGAGCGTGCGCTCGAACAAACCTTCCCCTTGATCATCCTGCCTCACAAACATGTCTGGTCGTTCTGTGTGTTTGGTGAGCACTCGCGCTCGCTCCAGACGAGTCCTCGGTCTTCTTTGCTGCTGCTGCTGGGAGGAGGTGGTGGAATCTGAGGCTGACGACGATGACACGGTGACGGCCAGCGGTTTTTTGGCGTCCGGCTGAACAAGCTGCCGTGCCGTCAATGAGATCGGATGACACGAGGGACCATTTTTCGTTACCCTCACCAACAGCGAGTGTTCAGACGACGAGGAAACACGTGAAGTTCGACAGTTCCACGCGCCGCCGTCAGTGTTGATGTCACGCGCTGCATCGTTGTTGGCACCAGCTGAGTTCAGTGACTGAAGTGAACGTGCCCCGCTGTCACACTGCACATGCACGGCACCCAGTAAACGCGTCTGCAGGTGTTGTATCCGCGGCGAAACTTTACGAAATAGGCGCTTATCGGTTCTGTGATCAGTTGTATCATTTTTGCAGACGTTGTTCTTGATGTTAGCGTCATTGCTGTTGTTTTTGTTGTTGTTGGCAATGATCAGAGTCAGTGGTAAGGTCATTATGATACAATTGATGAGAAAATAGGACGATAAGATCAGTTAAATATGGCCAACAGGCACTGGCTAAATCTTATAACCAACTACAAAACTGTGATGTATCATAGGAAAGTAGATCAGAGTCGCAAGATGTCTTGCACCAGGTCATGTTCAGTTGAAATGGCAGATCACGGCCATAAATACATCACTGATTCAATCACAAACACACGCACTGCACACTTCACTTTCTCCGACGCTGTATTTCAACTCAGCGGGTACACCACACGCAATGAACACTCTCTCTGTTCTGTCTCACATAGTCAGCGGTCACCTACTGACACTGACACACGCACACCAACACGCACAAAGCTGACGGAAGCAGCGTCAAGCGCCGACTGAACCTCGAGCGGACCACCACAGGCCGGCTCTACACCAGCACTCTCGTTCTCCCATTCACTGCAATCCCGCTCCCCCTCTCTGATGACGTCACTGAAGCTGCCCAGAGCGGTTTAGGAGGCGACCTTCATTTAGCGCCGTCAGCAAGCATGATGTACTCACACTTATAATCACCGACCTCACAACGCTACCGATACTCGCCGCGAGTGCAATAAATTCTAGGACGGTGGCCCGTAACCAGTTTTCTGTTTCTCCACTTCTTAATGAGCCAATTCTACATTTTCCCCAGGAAAACACAGGTAAATGGACAATGGACTTGAAAAATTAAGGATGTCATCCTGGATTTGAAGACAACATTCTATCAGTTTGCAAAAAAGCTATACTTTAATGAAAAAAGCTGTATTTTACAGTGTTCAGTAAGCGAACGGAAAATACGCCTATTATCCAAGCAAAACGAGTTGGAGAAAATTAAAATATCATGGAAGTTCTCTTGTGATTGCTTAATCAGCCGATTACGTTTAAGTCAAGTGGAAAAAAATGTCAAACATGAGGAGTATAGCCAAACTATGCCTGAGATTGTAGAATCTCCACGATCGAAGACTCTTCAGTGCACAAAAACTTCATATCAAGACAAGCATAGGAAAAATTCGCTAATAGATTTCTATAAGAGACACACACACGCACACATGAATATGGGCAAGAAATCCACGTATAAATGGACACAAAATGGAGCTATCATCAGATACCAAGCCTGACTGAACACCACAGGAGGACATAAATTCGCTCCATCGTACAAAGAGCACGATATATCTGTCTTGGCATATCTGCGCAGAAAGCCACCTGCATATCAATCATAATAACTCCTACAAACAGCTCGGGCAACAAGAAAATATGCATCAGAGCAGAAGATAAAACGTCTTCAATCATATACATTACACGATATTTCAAATGGAACTGATATTCCATAAGCAGAAACGCACTGTAGAAATGATCCACAATGATATATAACACGCAAGTTAATATGTCAAGTGAAAATACTATCTAAATGGAAGTTTACGCAAGAACACATGACGACATACATACATGACGTGCTTTGGTGCAAGCCGACATTTGCGACGCATCAGTTCAGATACATTAGCTTGGGGCGTGTCCTCGCGCCCACTGTCTATCTCCCTCTGACAATCATACACGCACGCGCATGAACCCTAGAGCGACTTTTTACGGCGCGGTGGTGAAGCGAATCCCTGCTACCACTGACACGCGAGTTTAGCGCACGCTCAGGTCTAGGCTGCGCTGGATAACGTTGCTATAAAAACAGCTTAAGAAACAGCACAGCCACACACACACACACACACACAAGTAATGAGCACGTTTCGTAATGAAAATCACTGGATGTGCCAACGAATTAACCATCCATCACCGAAAAAGCACCTCTCTGAGAGTCTCCTCTTTTGATATGCTCTCTACCACTGCTTACACCATCGTTGTTCTCTTTCACTTGTTCCTGTTGTGATATCACACGAAGCTCCCTCTGTCAATCGATCAATCAGGAGGACAAGAGGCTTTGAGGTGCGCTAGTGAATCGGTCAGCAGAAACACGCACTCAGCAGCACACGAGCACAAACAAGTCCTCAGTCGCAACGAGCAAAAAGAGCGCACATACTATCGACCGGTAATAAATGACGATATACGCGCTACAAACACGACCACCGCCACTTCAAAGCAATGCTCATCGATACACACACACATACACACACCGAATCCTAGGCCAGTGGTCCGTAACCTGTGGAGAATAGAGGAGTTGATAAACAGAGATATTATCGGACAAAATAACAAATGTGTATATTTATCAATCCTTATTCGTTCCTTTTTGGTTCCTGGTATTCAATTTGGTGAAAAAATGGATTATATTGGATTTTTTATGCACAAAACCGGCAGATTGAAAAATGCTGGAGCTATTTAAAGCAGCACATTCGATTCAATCTGATTGTAAGCAAACGTTTTACTGTACTAAACGTGTTGAATGTGTGTGTGTGTGTGTGTGTGTGTGTGTGTATGTGTGTGTAAACATCAACACTCAAACCATTCTGGCGCTATGCTGGACGATTTTACGATGAAAAATTTTCACGCAAACGGCAAATATGTTCGTTTCACACACACACACACACACACAGTGATGGCCTTGTAGGAAAATTCGAAGATGCACACAATGATTCCCAAACATATGACCATTCAAGCTCTTCAAATTGCTACCCGCCTCTCGTAAAAGTAGCACATACACACACACACACCAAGATCAACAGAAGATCACAAACGTCAACGGTGTGTGATGACAGGGTCAATGTCACAACACACGACTGAAGATTGCCGCTGATCGACACAGAGAAAGAGAGAGAGAGAAAGAAAGAGAAGAGAGAACGAGGAACGTCTACATCTTTCGTGCACTGGAAGCAGTCCCACACAGGGACAATTGAAGACCTCCACCCTATCGTTCACAAAAACTGGCCCAGCCAAACACAAAGAACCACGTATGCGAAGCATACTTCAATACGTGCACATAATTCTCGCATTCGTCCTGAGCAGCGGCCCAATCAAAATTATACACCCAGAATAGCACCCATACTTGGCATGCCCACATCTGACCCTGGAACATTTCAATATAGCTAGAACCCTGAATTCATAGCATTTGCTTTATTTTGCTTGTGAAAATCACACGAGCTTGAAATATTGTGGATTATTCCTACTGTGACGCAGTTGAGAAGAAAGTGATAGTCAGAGGATGGTGGTGATTACTGGCACGAGAAATCACCCCGTGAAAACAACATTTGCCCTTTTTCTAGTACACATGTACCTTTGAGGTTTTAACGTTCAAGCTGCGAGAGATTCGAGAATCGTACAACAACAGTGTTCGGTTTCAGCACCAACTGCATTCACCTTGGCAGTTGATAATGATCACGATATGAAAAATTCACCGTGTTAAGAACTGCAGAATTGATGGCTCAAAACGGAAACGTGGCAAATGTGGCATTGGCACTCCTTGGTACAAGACATCGCCTAAAATCTGTTCTCCCGCCGGTATCTGAATTAAAATCTGTTCTCCCACAGCAGACATAGCCAAGTCCAGACGCGTCCGATTCAGAACGTCTTCACCACTCAAAAGGCCAGAACAAGGTGTGAGAGCAAACTATCTCTAACACTTCGAGGTAGCTCAAGAGCAGCTAAGTGGCTAGGATGCCGATACCACACATCAGAGGTTGCCCGTTCGAATCCCGGCCTGGATTCATTCAACATCTACACTCAAGAGTCATCAGGAGTTCCCGATGTGGAAGGAAAACAGCCGACAGTGTGATATAATGTCAACAGGATACCGTGAAACAGCTACAACAAAGTCAAGGTTTGAGTACAAAACATTCGTGTTGGTAACGGGTAAACAGTCATTGCATGACGAACGACGGAAGAAAGTGCGCACAAACACACACACAGCCGCTAGATGCAGCTGATTTAGCTAGTGTTGCACGCACATCAGTCATTAACGTACCTGCCGTCCGCCCCACATCACGGAACGAGCAGAAAAACAGGCCAACAGCCAGCAGGAAGAGATGGAAAATGATACACAGCGAGAGTATGCCCCAAGATAGCGGAATGGACGACACGGATATTCACAGATACCTTCACGGTCACACTAAAACTTCGATAATGGCCCAGATCACGTCCATCCACACGGGTCACCAGGTACCAAGTGGTCATGTCATATCAATACATTCTCCACGAGCCATCGGTAATGGCGCTGCAGGCTAATAGTGACCACAAAGGGCTGCCAAAAAGAGAATGTCGCTGACATGAGCACTGAAACCAAAATCAGAGTAGAAATGACCCCTACTTCCACAACGAAATTCCCCAGATTCAAACATTTCACCGCACATTTAAACAACTAAACGAACCGTATTGTGAATGCCTTTGAGCACATTATGACTGATGGGGTGGGACACGGAATGAGACACCTTGATAAACAATCCGCCGACAAAGTGTAAATCACCAAAGCAGAAGAATAAAATCGCAGATTAGCATTAGCATAGAAGCAGTATTGAAAGAAAACAAAGATAATTAGTTGTTAACGAGTTGAAAAGCCAATTGAAAATGGCATAACACACACAAATATAAAGTACAGTCAATAAAACAACTACAGCTACAAAACCAAACACAAACCAGTCATTTTGCATAAATAACCTTCAAACGGCGCACACCAAAAATAACCAAATAATAATGCATGCTAATGAATGATAATGTATAGAACCAAAGACATAAATCGGATAACACAACACATAATGGACACGAAAAAAACATAAGAAACCCGATCATAAGAAAACACTGTTAGATAAGAGCGGAAAACGCACATTACCTTGCCACCAGCAAAACCATCAACTAGATACAAACTGACATATTCTGGCATCAAACTGTACATGTCCGAATGGGCAGCCATATAAGTGCGGTGATACATCCAAAGACACTGACACAAGCCAGCGGTGCTTGAATGACAAAACACCGAGAAGACCACACATAGAAACACAAATAACTCAGAAGTAGTCGCGTTAAGAATACAGAGACAAGGAAGACTCAAAGAGCATTTCAAACCAAGAAAAAGCAAAATATCAGTCCTCCCAATCAAAACTCCACATCGTAATGGAAAAACTTGATTCCGAAATTAAATATGATAATTCTAGTATAGTCCTCACTTGTGAACTCTTTCACACCACATGACATTCCCATATTTGAGCATCAATAAATCACAAGTCGACAGCCAATTCTTGAATACGTTCTGGGTTAATCTCAGGGAACAAAACAATGGTACACATGCATGTCATCGATTAGCTCTATTAAATGTTACCACAAACACAACAAGACATGCATGTCCAATAACCCACTCGCACACACACACAAGGTCATTGCATAGGCCACTGTGAACTCCTGAGGTTGGGTATAGCATACTACATGATTCTACCATTTCAGAACAAATGACACCCGACAGACAGACAGACAAACAAGCGCACTGTGGCAAGTGGTACATTAATGGTATGTGGTGTGTACACTTCACACACGCATACAAGTAGGATGGTGACAAAACAAAGTGGGGGAAGGGAGGTGGGGATGGGCACGAGTGGGGGTGATTGTCCACGCGCTATTGATTCCATTCACACGTGAACCGTGCCAATTAACACCCAAACATACAAACAAATGGAGCCAAGACGAGATGCACTAACGAAGCCACAATCACTAGATGACTAGTAAAAGAAGACGAGTAAAACAAAATGTAAATAGAGAGACAGGAAAGGATGATGAGAAAAGTATAACACAACAATATTCCAATTGAGTCGTAGCAGACGGCATTGTAGAACACTACCAGCGGTGAAAACCCGTGCGAAATATACGACATTTGTACAGTGAAATCATGGTATGAGTACATTGTGTCGTATGCTAGTGCAGGAGCCATCAACAACGATTATGTCCTAGCTTTCCAATCGAGCCATAGCTGCGGAAAGAAGTGGTGTGTTTATCAGTCTTATTGGAGAAGATCAAGGACGAATAAGGAGAAGACCACAATTGGTTAAGTATTGCCGTACACACTTCTGCACAAATCACTATGAAAGACATGAGAAGCGTTCTAATTTTTAATGTTTGTCTTAACGAATGCTGTCTTAACAAATGCTCCCCTGGATCGCGGCACCAAGTCTGTTGCCGCCACGCTTCAAATTGTGCTTTATGTGATTGTGTGTTTAATAGTGTGCTTAATAGTGTTATGCAAACTAGTAATTAGAAATCGATCGCTAGATGCCGCGCACTGATCCTAATTCAATCGCTTATTGCAATATCGCCGTACGGGTTTGCAACATAGTTGTCATCTCGGGGAGTGGCATTTATGTTTTGGTCATAGCGTCAGACGCCGGACAATTTTGATTGATAAACTGTGGCATCTAAGGGAGAAGAAAGACTGTGAGGTGAGCTGTATTTTTGTTTATCGCTTGGAATTTGTATATTCGCCTGTGTTTATGTATATCGCTTTTTTTTGCCGTTAGATATTACAGAAATCTCGTGTGTCTGCACGTTTGGTGTGCGTGCGCATCAGTTGCGTATTTGCCTACACATCGCTTATGTATCTGCTATACATTTTGTTTCGCGTTTTCAGAAAAACCGCCGCCGCTGTACACACCGGACACAGTTGTCCGTCCAAACTCACCAAAACACACGCACAGTTGCACTGTCTGATTATAATATATTACGGCGAGTTAATTCCGGTTTATCTTCCCGCTTCACACCCGTTTGTTGTCACATTACAGTTTTTCTCACATTTCTCACTCGGTTCATTTCTCCATGGTATGAGGTTTCCCTCTAATTCCGTATAATGGCTAGTGGTTTGCGTATGAATCCTAGAAGACTGAAGGAGCATCTTGATCGCCAGTGCGAAAGTGCTCATCTTCTGATTGACAGTGCGGGAAGCCGTACCGCGTTAGGCAAACTGCTAAGCGATATCGAGGCGACATTGACCGAGTTGTGTGAAGAGCACGATAAACTTTTTTTTGCGGATGAAACTGACAAAAATGTCGCTGAATCGTTTATCAAAGATGTCAAAGATCAGTACCGAACTGTGTACGACAGTGCAAAACAATATCTGATCGACAGGCAGGACGATGCACGGTCCTGCGCGTCATTGCTGGAAGGCTCGATTGCGTCATCCAGAGCGAGCGCGGAAGCCGCGTCAGCGCTCGAATTACGTAAGTTACAGGCTGCACAGACTAGAAGGCGATCTCAGCTCGCGTTGCAACAGAAACAAATCGAGTTGCAAATCGAGCAACAAAAGTCAGACGATGCCGTAGCAACGGCAGAGTTGGAGTTAAAAATTGCACAAGACCTGGAGGATCCATTGTTGCGTGAATCTACACGCAAACTTGAACCTGATACTTCAGATAATCAGCAGCATGTCGACGAAAAGAAAGGGCTGGCAGATGAGGCAAGCAAGCTGCCTCAATTCAACAACGCCTATGCAACATTCGACGGCAGAGTGAACGAGAGTGGCTATTTTGATATTTTGCCAAGTGCAGATGCTGCGCCGAATGCAAAGCCAATGGCCAATGAAGCTGATTTGCAGGCACGACATAAATTGAATCCAACGGCTCCTATTTTTCAACCAACTGCCTCAAACATAGCGACAGCGCCTGTATATCCGGCTCATTTTCCTCCGACAAACCTCCCACGGTTAACTTTACCACAATTCAACGGGCAGCCGGCAGAATGGCCCAGGTGGTCTGCGCTGTTTCACTCATTGGTGCATGATCAACCCGCGATAACTAATCGAGAAAAAATGTTGCACCTCCAATCTGCGGTGACAGGCGCGGCAAAACACATCGTAGCCGGTTTCATGTATGACGGTAATATGTATCCGCAAGCCATACGCGCTCTCGAAGATAGATACGGCAACGAAGATGACGTGGTCCGCGTAGTACTGAAGGACGTTTTTTCGTTCCCAATTACGTCTAACTCAGACTCAGCAGTTTTAGAGAAATTCCATGCAAAAATTCACAGTGCTGTTACAATAATGCAACAACGTGGGTTTTCAAGCGATCTAAAGAGTTCCGAGAACACACGCCGTGTCGCTGAGAAACTTCCAACACCACTCAAGCGAAACTGGGCAGAATACGTCTCATCATTGAGTCGAAACCGAACGAAACCAGACATGATCATTATAGATAATTGGCTGGCGGAGCGAGTTAAAGTTTCACTTTATCTGGATAGTATCTACCATAAAGCGCAGCATCCACCACCAACGACTGACAGGCTACAGCCGAAGAGAGCTGATCATCAAGTAGCGCAACGTGTCTCATTGAATGTGATTCCGTCGAGTAAACCACCAGTCCGTTGTCCTCATTGTGATGGCATGCATAAGTTGCATGAATGTTCAGGATTCATGGCAAAGTCGCTCGATGAGAGGGCAGAGATTGTTGCCAAGGGCAACATCTGTTTCTACTGCCTGCGCAAAGGCCATGGTGTGAATAATTGTAGGACAGCAAAGAAGTGTGGCATCGACGGATGTCGCATGCGACACCACGTATGTCTGCATGGCAGTACTCGGGTCACGACGGCGGCAAGGCCAACGTCGGTAGACACCGAAGCCAAGACAATTCAGCCAACAGAGAGAACGGCAGCAGCGGTGGCCACGCACAATAACACAGTGCTGCTTCAAGTAGTCCCAGTGGACATACTTGGTGTAGATGGACGCAAAGTGCGTGTTAACGCTCTGCTAGACCCAGGAGCGCAAACGTCGCTGTGCGAGTCTTCAGTACTGGAAGAATTGGGGCTGCGCGGAGAGACACAAAAGCTCACGTTGCGGAACGCTGAAGGAAGTGGACCAGCCCAAGTGTCCCAGCGTTTGTCACTTGACTTACAGCCTGTACAAGCTTCTGACCGAGAAATAATTCACGTCCCAGAAGTATTTACGGTAAGGCAACTGAACGTAGCTGCGCCTAAATTTGACTTCAGAAGGCGCTTGCATAAATGGGTGCACCTGGAGGATATCGACCTGCCACACCTGATTGGTGACAAAATCCGCTTGCTGTTGGGAGCCAACGTTTTGGAAGCGGTAGTCCAAATCGACATTCGAAAAGGAAGACAGAACCAGCCGGTCGGTGTTAAAACAGCGTTCGGCTGGACGTTGACCGGCCAGGTATCTGGGCTAAATATCCACCATGGAAAAAATGTGATGCACATCGCCGTCGAGGAGGAAAGTTCACAACTCACCGAGCAACTCAAGACTTGGTGGAGCACAGAGTCGTTTGGATGTAAATATCAAGGAGAGCCCGTTCGCTCAAAGGAAGATCAGCGCGCTTTGCGTATACTGGAAGAAACCTCCGTACAGAAGGGAGAACATTATGAAGTTGGTCTCCTATGGAAAGAAGACGTGAAGTTTCCCGATAATTACACCATGGCGTCGCGTCGTCTCAACAGTTTGGAGAGGCGCCTGATGAAAGACCCTGACCTCGCTGAAGCTTACGCACAACAAGTGCAGTCTCTGTTGGACAACAAATTTGCCCGCAAGCTGAATTCTGTAGAGCTCAAGGAGACACAGAAAAGGGGTTGGCTTCTGCCCCATCATCCCGTGGTGAATCCACGAAAAGGCAACAAAGTGAGACTTGTCTTCGACGCTGCAGCAAAGTATCAAGGTGCCTCGCTAAATGATAAATTGCTGAGAGGTCCCGATCTACTGCAGAACCTCGCAGCTGTTCTTCTTCGGTTCCGAGAGAATAGGTACGCTATAGCGGGAGACATCCAGCAAATGTTCTACCAAATCCGTGTGAAGAATGTCGATCAGCCCGCGCTACGTTTCCTCTGGAGAGACCTCCGCAAAGACGCGACATGTGATATTTATCAAATGCAAGTGCATATATTTGGTGCTAAATGCAGCCCATCAGTCGCAAACTTCATCCTCTCAAGAGTAGCAATAGATCATTGTGACTCAACACCTGCGGGAGCGAAGACTGCTACGGCTATACAGCGGAACTTCTACGTTGATGATTTTTTAAGATCTGAAAAGACTAAGGATGCCGCTAAAGAGATCATGGTCAGCACAATAGAGGCTCTCAAACGAGGTGGACTTCGCCTCCACAAGTGGAACAGCAACGATGAAGAAATACTGAAAGCAGTGCCATCAACAGAACACAGTGTCGAGACGAACGTCTCAACTCCGACTGATGCAGAACAAAAAACATTGGGGTACACATGGAACACGTGCAGCGACACGCTCAGTGTCAATTACCATCCGCCGAATTTGGAGCCTACTAAACGCAGTGTGCTTAAATGTGTGGCGTCAGTATTTGACCCACTAGGTTTTTTTTCACCGTTCACGACTGTAGCAAAGATTATGTTGCAGGAGATCTGGGCAGCTAAACTTCAGTGGGACGAAATTCTGGAAGACAACCACAGAAATCGATGGCTGTCATGGTGTCAACAGGCTGAGCACCTGTGTGACGTTGGAGTAAGTCGCTGCTTCAAGGTTAGCGATACCGCAGATGAAGCGGCACTACGGGAGCTCCACATATTCTGTGACGCCTCGGAACTCGCATTCGCAGCTGCAATATACAGTAGAGTAATCACGGCTGATGGCGTCGCTGTCAACTTGATAATGTCTCGCTCTCGTCTTGCTCCCTTGAAGCGACTGTCCATAGTAAGGCTAGAGCTACAAGCAGCCGTGATGGCAGTGCGTCTGGCGTCAGCAGTTCAGGCAGCACTGAGCTACAGTGCGGACCAAGTGCTGTACTGGAGTGACAGCAAGGTAGTCCTACAGTATATCCGCAATGAAAGCCGACGGTTCAATACGTTCGTAGGAAACCGTGTGGCGGAAATACAAGAACTGTCACATGTGCATCAATGGCACCACGTACCAGGGAATGTGAATCCCGCCGACGCAGCTTCGCGAGGGAAAGACTTGCGCGAACTGGTCGAACATAAAATCTGGTGGAACGGACCATCGTTCCTACAAACGGAAAAGAGCAAGTGGCCCCATCAAGAAGTGGCTGGAGAATTACCACACGACGACCCAGAAGTAAAGCAGCAGCAAATAACACCTTTTGTGTGCACTCAACTGACCGACGCTTCGTGTCTACCGTCACCGGAGAAGTATCCACTATTGCGTTATCGGAGAATATTAGCCTGGATACTCCGCTACGTGCATAATTTGCACTCGTCGTGCAGCTCACAAAAATCCCTTCAACGCAGAACAGGTGCGCTCTCCGCATCCGAGATGAGCGAGGCACTCAATCTAGGTATTCGAGTTTGCCAACATCAGCATTTCAGTTCAGAAATTAAATTGCTGAAATCCAGCGGCACGTTACCTAATTCCAGCAAGCTGAGCCAGCTATCACCTTTCGTGGACAAGGATGACATCCTGAGGGTAGACGGACGGATAAGGGAGGCTAACGTTTCTCTTGGCGTCAAACACCCTATTATCTTACCAAGAGAGGCTGTTTTGACGCGGCTAATTATCACAAGAGCTCATGTAGAGAACGCTCACTGTGGATTAGAGCACACTTTGAATGAAGTACGATGTCGGTACTGGATACCGAAAGGCAGATCACTTATCAAGAGCGTTCTACTCCACTGCGCGTTTTGTGCCAAACGGCGTGCTCTTCCTCATCCACCAAGAATGGCCGATATTCCAGCAGACAGGTTTGACTCTGTTCGTCCCTTCAATGTAGTCGGCTTGGACTTTCTCGGTCCCTTCGAGGTAAAGAAGCATAGAAAATCCGAGAAACGGTACCTGCTTCTTATCACCTGTATGTCAGTGAGAGCTGTACATTTAGAGATCACACATAGTCTTGACACTGATAGCTTCCTGATGGCTCTCAGGAGGTTTTTTGCCAGACGAGGCAAACCGTCAAAGATTATATCAGACAACGGCCGCAACCTCGTGGGTGGTGAACGCGAGTTGCGTGAGAGTATAAAGGAGTGGAATCAGACACGCATCATAGATTCTCTGAGTCAACGTGAAATCACTTGGAAGTTCAACCCTCCTGGCGCTCCTCACATGGGGGGAGTATGGGAAAGATTGGTGGGCACGGTAAAACGCGCTCTGAAGGTAGTCCTGAAGAGTTTGCGCCTCACGGACGAAGTGCTACAGACCGTCGTGACAGAGGTCGAATTTATCGTCAACAGTCGACCATTAACTTATGTCAGCTCTGATGTGAGGGATATCGAACCATTGACACCGAACCATTTTCTGCTCGGATCGGTGGAAGGAAACCTTTCTCCTGGTCTGTTTACCAGGGAGGATGCTATTGGTCGTAAAAGATGGCGGCAATCGCAAGCTCTCATTGACCAGCTATGGAAACGCTGGTTAAAAGAATACGTACCAACTTTGCTGGCCAGGCGGAAATGGACCTCCGAAGCAGAGAACCTGAAGAAGGATGATGTGGTTCTACTGGTGGACGAGAACCAAGCTAGAGGACATTGGCCGTTAGCTAGGGTAGTGGAGACATACCCTGGTAAAGATGGGAGGATTCGAATAGTTGATGTTCGTACGGCAAACGGATATACCTATAAAAGACCCGTAACTAAACTCTGCCGCTTTGCTTAATATTCTACCGTACGCATACACACTCACACACTACAGAAACACTTACACCTACCTGAGAAGCTGCCTGCGTCTTCCGAGGAGTTGTACGTGCAAGAGTCTGCAGTAGCTGTACCCGGACGACTTGAAACTGCTACAGCACCTCGACGGCCGGCAAGCAGAACCATGTTCCGTGGCGGTACCAAGAGGTGACGCAGTCACGGGGGGAGGATGTTGCCGCCACGCTTCAAATTGTGCTTTATGTGATTGTGTGTTTAATAGTGTGCTTAATAGTGTTATGCAAACTAGTAATTAGAAATCGATCGCTAGATGCCGCGCACTGATCCTAATTCAATCGCTTATTGCAATATCGCCGTACGGGTTTGCAACATAGTTGTCATCTCGGGGAGTGGCATTTATGTTTTGGTCATAGCGTCAGACGCCGGACAATTTTGATTGATAAACTGTGGCATCTAAGGGAGAAGAAAGACTGTGAGGTGAGCTGTATTTTTGTTTATCGCTTGGAATTTGTATATTCGCCTGTGTTTATGTATATCGCTTTTTTTTGCCGTTAGATATTACAGAAATCTCGTGTGTCTGCACGTTTGGTGTGCGTGCGCATCAGTTGCGTATTTGCCTACACATCGCTTATGTATCTGCTATACATTTTGTTTCGCGTTTTCAGAAAAACCGCCGCCGCTGTACACACCGGACACAGTTGTCCGTCCAAACTCACCAAAACACACGCACAGTTGCACTGTCTGATTATAATATATTACGGCGAGTTAATTCCGGTTTATCTTCCCGCTTCACACCCGTTTGTTGTCACAAAGTCATTTAATTGGGTCTGCTATGAGTTAATAGAAAATCGAACTCGAACTCTACCATGATTAAATTAGACTCCTGATTTGACCGAAGCAGACCACGTGTGTTCCACAATACGCTCGTTTTAAATTTTCGCTGAAGCTTATTGCTATGACATCTACTGGAAGTCATGCCATATATGGACTAATATGACCATACATGACCTCAGTCTGTCACTGTATAAGCCTAGCAGATTGGAGCATTGTGACGCATCATTTACTGGACGTACAACATAGTGAAGACGCATAGTGAGGACACAGTACCTGAGCTGGTGGCTGCAATACGTGCTGGAGCAATGAGAGACGGCGCATGAACGGCACAGGCGTCCATCTCACCGGAACATCACTGCCACAACACAAACACCGTGTGTAAACACCACAGCAAACTAGATTGACACAATGACGTTGCCACAAACATACAACCTCTCAAATTAACAAGAACAATATTACGGATGGCTCCGACGAAGATACAAAACACAAGATGCATAAACATTAGGCACGAGATACATATTTCTTTGACGCACACAAATACTCAAACCTACTCCAACATTGTGACGCAACCTTTCTTACCAGCGCTTCCTTCGCATACATACACACACACACACAGACAGACACGTTTGTCCTGGATCAAACACAACAACACTGTCGCACACACACAGACCAACTGGCAGGCGAATTCAGTAGGAGCAGATTGAAGACTGCAGAATCGTGCGTGACCGTGTGACAAATTGCAGTGCAACATCGCCACCAACTACTACCGGGCGTCACCTCATGTGCAGCTCACCCAATGTCTGTATGTCTGTCTGTCTGCTAGTGCGCATGTCATCCGCCGCCACCACAACCGACGACAACAACGAGGGTGACGATGAGGGGTAGATGATGGCTGAATAAGGAAGCCACGTGACTTCCCCGTCCGAGGCGTCTGCTGCGCCAACCTTTTGGTTAGCTTCCATGTACTGGACGCTAACCAAAAGATTCAAAGAGAAAGAGAGTTTAAAATGTGAAGAATTATAGAGAGAAAGAGAGGTCGAAAACAACATAAAAATATTTTAAGCAATCCACCCGATAACAATCCATAATGTACGCGGAAAGCGGCTCAAGCAATTGTGTAGGATGCAAAAAATAAGACGAGGGACACAAAATCGACTGGATCATCACAGAGAACAGATCATCTGTCTGGGAATACCGCTGCTGCAATTTGCTGCTGTGAAAAAATGTCCTGTCAATAGCAAACTGCCAAATTGCGCCCCAAATCTTGCACACAAACACTCAAGCTGCAGCTACACTCGAGCATTTCTCCTGAGACACTCCGATCCTACCGGATAACAACGACAATGGAAACAGACCAATCGCACATACACACAAACACACACAAGCATACACACACATGCATTCATACAGTGAGCCTTGAACTCGCCACGAGAACACCGTCAACGCTGCACCCAAGTACAACGAGCTGCTTGCATTGATCCACAGATCACGCATGCGCACTGAACGCCTCATATTATGCCAATATGTCTTTAGGGCAGAAGGGTCCAGTCCATATAAACGTATGCTTGTCTGTCTGTCCGCACGCGCTACAGTTTATATGCCGGTCTGGGACGGTGTATGTATGCGTGTGTGTGTGATTGATTTAATCAATTTCTCGTGTGGAATACACATTCAGAACAGACTTGACAGCTGCTACATGGTTACACGTGAATGAACAGGCGGTGAACAATTAATAAAAACATCACTGCGTAGCACAGTGAAATTTCAGCTGGAAATTTACAATTTGTAGGAGAACAATAAAAAATAATGAAGAGGAAAATAAAAAATAATGAGCGAAATAATGAAGAAAACAACTATATAAAGATAAGCAATAAAAACGCTATAATTATTATTATATTTTGACGCTATAATGATTATTATTAGTATTATTGATTATAGACAGGTCTAGTAGCATAGGAAGATGTGGACTCCGTGGTGTAGTGGTAGCACACCCGCCTCACAAGCGGAAGGCCCGTGGTTCGAAACCCGGCGGAGCAGAATTTCATTGGGCGAATTCTACAATCCCACAGCCCTTGTCCACCCAGCAGTAAATGATGGTACCAGATATCAGCCATGTTTTGTGTCATACATTCTGGGGAGGTGGCCCTCTCTAATACGTCTTCCGTCCTTGTGGCGCCATAGCGTGGAGAGGGTCGGTTCTGCGGTGGCCCCGTATACTGGAAGCTAACCAAAAGATTCAAAGAGAAAAATGTTTAATGAAAAGAGTTTAAAATGTAAAGAATTATAGAGAGAAAGAGAGTTCGAAAACAACATAAAAATAAATAAAAATAAGCAATCCACCCGATAACACTCCATATCACTCCGCCCACACTTCTCAATAAATAACAATCAACAAATAAACATGTGATTCAATTGATCAAAAACAAAAAATAAGTCACTGTATTCAATCTGGAATTACCAAGCGCCAAAAATACATGCTGCCAACAACAGAAGTTCCATCAATTATTCCACACGTTCGGCACAGCCAACTTGTTTGTGAAATCATCTTTCAAATCACTCTTCAAACGCGAAAACCACCAATAAGATGTTTCACATTTGAGTCATGCGTGTCAGAGGTTCGCGGTTCAAATCCTGGCCCGGGTTCATTTATCAGCACCTTCGTCTGACCGGCAGTCACCGCTGTAGATGGGCGAACAGCGGGGCGTGCCATATAATCTCAACAGGCTAGTGCATGCTTAAATATCAATAACAATTCATATTTGATATCAGAAAACTAGCATTATTCAACCAATAAGCACTGCCTTAGAATGATCAAATGAACATCGCCCCAATATGCCACAGAAATTAGATGAAAATAAACTCATAATCAGAAGAAATCGTATCCCTACTTACTGAAATGTAATAGCACAAAGCAAATCCACCTAAAACACAAAATTTGGAAGATTTGAAGTTTGGGACGATTGTGCAAAGACACCGCTATGTACTTCCAAAATACCCATGACAAATTCACATACGCAATTAAGTTACATCAATTATTAGAGCTAGACAGAGCTTATATAGCTATAGACAAGCTAACTTATCCGACTACACGAGACTATTTGAAATTATATATAAATTATTTGTATATGTAGAACTTTCAAACCCCTTGGCGAAAAATAATTACGGTATGCAAATACGCCAGCGTAGACTTCCTGACTAAACGTCGTAGTTAAAGTATACAAAATCATGAAATGGACAAAATAAATCCGTAAACACGGAAATTTGCACCGATAACAAGGCACTTCGACCACCTGCTATAATTCAAATGCTACATTGGATAAATAAACAGCGAATTCAAATATGAACAAACTAACTGAAAATTAAGAATCTGATAGACTCACCGAAATAGTACAGCCGACACATGAAATAGTTGAAACATCTGCAATGCGTCACTATTGCATCATACTGTTCATGAACGCCCAGCAAATATATTTTATACATTGGTAATACCCACTGATGCAATTTGCGGCATGAATAAAATTTTGCGGTAAAAGACGTGTCAGTCGAAACCGTCGAAGCCGTGTACAGTCGAAACCGCTTAAGGTCATAACCTCGGGACCTGCAAAAACTATGACATTAACCGAACTATGACATTAACCAAACTCAACCTTTTTGCCCATTTTTCGCCTCCATACTATTTTTTATCAGCCGATTTATTTTTACAAGCATCAGAAATGTAAAAAATCATGCACAGTACATGAGTAATTTTAAGAAATAAGTTTCATGAAAACATATCATATCGCTCTATAAAGCAGTGCCTTCTCGTCTGCATTGAAAATGTCCCTGGGCACATAGCCGTCCAGCTCCTTGGGCAGCACGTTTACCATCCATTCCTTTGCCTCCACCACATCAGCCGCCGCTTTCTCCCTTGTGCCTTCACAAATCTGGCGGTTTCCCGCGGCTTCAGCCGGCCGAGCCAGCCAATTGACGATTCAAATACCACATTCATCTCAAAGGCCAATTTCTTGACCTTTTCCATCATAAGATGCGCCCATTCACGGGCGCATTATTGGCGCGCATCTGGTGGAACCACATAAGCACGGCCTCATCCACCTCTGCAAAATTGCTCGATCTCTTGCGCTTCCGACTCAGATTGCTGCTGGTCACCGCCATGTCTCGAATTTCTGTCTCTTTTTTCCTGAATTTTTAGATTGTTTCCTGATTACAGCCGAGGTCCTTTGCAATGGTAGTTGTTTCTAACCAGCCTTGAGCTGGTCCAAGATCTACAACTTATCTTGCAGCGTGAACTCAGTACGGTTTCCCATCACTGCTGCTACAATCACTACGCGCAAAGAATGAATATGCTCTTGGTTGGATGGGCAAACACAAAAACATGGATTGGCTGACCAGAAGGGTATGACAATAACCGATGTCATTTGTATAGACAAATGTCACACGGGATCACGAAAAGTATGACATTAACCGAAATATGACATTAAGCGGTATCTGTCCCTGTGTAAAGTATAGGGCCGAAGTTTGGGACCTGCCGATGGTATGACTATGACATTAACCGGTTTCGACTGTAGTATTTTTTATTTATTAAATTTAATACGGTACACAGTTACTCAATTCAGTACAGTGAATGCATTATTGGTGAAAATTCTTCTCACATATGTAAATAACCGCACCACCACATACAGCCATTATAGAAGGAAAACATTGGTGCGGCCCGAGTCATATCTCTTCCGATAAATTCACACAACATTTCCTCACTGCTACTGTTACTCACACAAATACGTGTGTGTGTGTGCGCTTGCGTAAGATTGGGTGTGTGCACAATCTTGTCATTAACTTTTTCCCAATCAACAAGGGCGGACCATTCCAGCTTAAAATCGGAATCGCACACACACACGCACAAGCAGACAAACGTGTATAAGAACAGGTGACAATCTGCCCATTAGGAAGTCATAAAAAGTCACGATGAGATACAAAACAGGTGTGTATGTGCGTGCGTGTGTGATTGTCAGAGGGAGATAGACAGTGAGCACGAGGACACGCCCCATGCTAATGTATCTGAACTGATGCGTCGCAAATGTCTGATTGCGCCAAAGTCCGCCTTTCAATTAAATACAATAATTATGTATATTTTTTGTTTTAATTTTACAATATTTCAGCAGAATCATGATTTTTCCGACATCATTTATAAATCAGTAGATCCCTCTATAGATCTTTCGGGCGCTTCCGGTACACCGCAATGTGGTATAATGCACGAACATTGTCAAGACACTAGAATTACTTGTAATTGATATTAACAATAATAGAAACAATCGATTTCTTCATAGATATTTCATGAGGGTTGAATAAATCCAATTGGCCAGGAAGTAGATAGTTTACGGTCAAGCAGTTTGAACCGTTACGCATGATATGAAGGTGAATTCCTAGTGTGGTATGTCGATGTGTGTGATACGCTCACTTCATGGTATAATGTGAATACTTGTATACATTACACATCCACATTTCATACTCTGCACATTCAAACATATTGTCTACAAACATGTGATGTATGATGAGAAACATGTTTTTGAGTAGGTTACAACCACTTCATGGTTGACGATTGAAAATGGGTCATGGATGTATGTACCATGATCTGAAATCAGAAACAAGGCTGGTGTAACCCACGGTGTCAAAAATACGAGACATTTTGTATAATACTCGTATAATACTAGACATTTTGTCAGACAATGCATGGTTTCAAATGTAATTACCTCCCAAATCACTTCTTTAAACAAACCTGAAGGAAAATTGCTTGAAAAAAGTTTCCTTATTGGTAGGCAACGGTGTCCTTTTCAAATCCCTAATTTTGAAGTATCATTTTTTCCAAGGGCATACCTCTAAGCTTATGGGTATCTATGCTTCGTACTCGATTTGAATTTGATCGCTGAATTGGAGCTTTCTAATGCAATTCCTGGGAATGACTCGTATATAATATTACTCTTGCTCTATTTACTCTTGAGGTTCACGCGCGTCCTACTGTTTCTGATGATAAATGTAACAATACATGAAATTTGTGTGTTTCCCAGCAAAAATGGTCGTTTAAGTATGAATATATTTTATGTATGACTTGAATGAAGCACTTTTGCCGTGCAAAATAACTAAAATTGATTATTTTTTAGCGTTGGCCGTGTTCGTTATGTTTGCTGACGACCCTAAATGAAGGTCGCCTCTTGAACCGCTGTCGGCAGCTTCAGTGACGTCATCAGAGAGAGGAAGAGAGATTGCAGTGAATGGGAGAACGAGAGTGCTGGTGTAGAGCCGGCCTGTGGTGGTCCGCTCGAGGTTCAGTCGGCTTTTGACGCTGCTTCCGTCAGCTTTGTGCGTGTTGGTGTGCGTGTGTCAGTGTCAGTAGGTTACCGCTGAATATGTGAGACAGAACAGAGAGTGTTCATTGCGTGTGGTGTACCCGCTGAGTTGAAATACAGCGTCGGAGAAAGTGAAGTGTGCAGTGCGTGTGTTTGTGATTGAATCAGTGATGTATTTATGGCCGTGATCTGCCATTTCAACTGAACATGACCTGGTGCAAGACATCTTGCGACTCTGATCTACTTTCCTATGATACATCGCAGTTTTGTAGTTGGTTATAAGTTTTAGCCAGTGCCTGTTGGCCATAGTTAACTGATCTTATCGTCTCTATTTTCTCATCAATTGTATCATAATGACCTTACCACTGACTCTGATCATTGCCAACAACAACAAAAACAACAACAATGACGCTAACATTAAGAACAACGTCTGCAAAAATGATCTAACTGATCACAGAACCGATAAGCGCCTATTTCGTAAAGTTTCGCCGCGGATACAACACCTGCAGACGCGTTTACTGGGTGCCGTGCATGTGCAGTGTGACAGCGGAGCACGCTCACTTCAGTCACTGAACTCAGCTGGTGCCAACAACGATGCAGCGCGTGACATCAACACTGACGGCGGCGCGTGGAACTGTCGAACGTCACGTGTTTCCTCGTCGTCTGAACACTCGCTGCTGGTGAGGGTAACGAAAAATGGTCCCTCGTGTCATCCGATCTCATTGACGGCACGGCAGCTTGTTCAGCCGGACGTCAAAAAACCGCTGGCCGTCACCGTGTCATCGTCGTCAGCCTCAGACTCCACCACCTCCTCCCAGCAGCAGCAGCAACAACAAAGAAGACCGAGGACTCGTCTGGAGCGAGCGCGAGTGCTCACCAAACACACAGAACGACCAGACATGTTTGTGAGGCAGGATGATCAAGGGGAAGGTTTGTTCGAGCGCACGCTCAACGATCATCGACGCTTCGCCGAGTCAGTGTCTGTGTCGCGGCCGCTATCGTTGTCACGAACCTCTCTGAGCTCTCCGTCTGGCGTGGTAAGTGATGGAGCTCGTGTCATTTGTGATCCATCCCATCGTCACCGATCAGCCACCGAGCGTCTCTCAAGCGTCATAGAACGAGTGAAACACAGCCATCAACATAGCAACCACTCGATGATGCCTACATGTGTGTCAAATTGCATTATGCTCGATGGATGTAAAAACGGTGCAAACTGTTATCAATCCCCTCATCCACATGGCAAGGTGTCCACGTCGACGAGACTAGCAGGAGTCGCAGAGAAGAATTGCTGCTGTGGTCATCGGTGTTGTTGCTGCTGTTGCGCGGACACCGACCAGCACAGCGGACATCAACGGCACTTCGGTGCTCGTGGTTGTCATAATTATATCGGCAGTCAGTGTGGTAATGCAGGTATTCGAGGAGAACACCGTGGCCGAGCAGAAAATATCGACCGAGGCCGTTCCAGAACCGGTCATCGTTCCTCCATGTCCTCAGAAGACGTAGCAAGTCGTCGCAGCAAGAGCGTTGTTCGCTTCTTTGACTCGGAATGTGTCGACGGTGGTGTTAGTAGCGCAGTCCGTCGCAGCAGATCCATCGAACATCTGGCCGGTGCTCCGCCACGTGGTGCTCTGCGAACCTCGTCATCGACGTCCTCGTCGTGGTGCTCATCAGGCCAGCACGTGGTCAAACCGTTGTTGGTGGAGGTGGACGGCTGTGTGTTGGTCAATACGAGTCAGGAGGAGAGTGGCTTCGAGTCGGACGAGCCGCTGCGTTGCCTTCCTGCCGATCTTCACGAGCGGTTTTTCTACTGTCGTGACGGTTATTACTCGGACAAGCAGCGACACCGTCCAGCCAATTCTGCTGGCTTCTACTACGCTCGCGCTCCTGCCAAAAAGTCAGGAGTTGGCGGCGTGTCGTCATCTCGGCGTCAGTTTCGTAAGCGCTACGCCGTCGACAGAAACAATAACAACGTGGGTAACGGCGGCAGTGGCAGCAGTAGTGCAGGCGGTCGCCACAAACACCACCACACACCGTCTGTTCACCCCATCAACGGTCGCTGTTCATCCAGGACGTCGCTGGCTGTCGCTCCCGGCGCCATCATCATGCCGGCCTCGCGGGACCATCGCTGCTCCTCCGGTCGAGCAGGTCACGTGCATCGTCTGTCTGCCGGACTGCACCGCATGTTCATCGGTGGTCGCAAGTCCGGAGACAGCGTCGGTGGCCACGTTGACTGCGTCGATTATCGCCGCTGTTGGGACTCCTCGGCCGCTCTCAATCATCGCGCCGTGTTTGCACGTGCTGGCAGTCGTAATTTGCGAGTGCGCTTCAGTGAGTAGCGAGTTAAATAATTGTCGAAAATGCCTGCTCTCAGGCACGTGGTAAAAAGCATAAAGGTCAGAGAGCCAAAATGCTATTATTGAGAACCACTGGTCTTACTTTGCCTTACTTGGTATGTTTTTCTGTGTCTCCATATTTTTGTTGTTATTTCGCAATAACCGCATTGCTAGTATTCGCTCCGAAAAACGTTTCATTGCCGTTTTGCACTTGGTTCGATCGATGCATAATTTGCGTACGTTGGCGAATTGCAAATACGTAAATTCTCCTCATATCTAAATCATTATTAGGCTTGTTTTAGTTGAGTAGAACATCTCATTGAAAGGGGTGGTTCGCATGGTTTGATCTCATGTGTTTTCTTGGCTTGATTTTTGGTTCATCTCTCGCTTGTCAATCGTTGAACGCCAGAGTTTTGTTCAATCTGCTCGTTATATCGAATGTTTAGCACGGGCATTGTTTTTATAAGCACTTTCATTATTTTTTGTACGACCAAATATTGATTGAGCTTTATCGTCGAAATATATTTTCAATGAAGTCTCGTTTTTGTCTGTATGTCATGATTATTGTTTCTTCCTTAATTCATTCATACATTATATCGAGCCCATTCAATGAACACACACACACACACGTACACACACACGGATTATCCAGCAGTGAGTAATTATGAATGACAATCCTTTGAGCGAAGATGAACTGGAAGGAGACTATAAATAACACTTAAGATCACAGTTTGAATGGTCGATGCATAATTGTTATTTTGCTCGCTGTATTGCATGTTGACTTCCAGTGCGTGTGTGTGTGTGTGTGTGTGTGTGTGTGTGTGTTTAAATTTGAGATTTGTGAAGTTAGCCTGTGCATTGTTCACGCTTGTTTGTCCATATTTCATTGAAACGCCACTTCTATTGGATTCGGAAAGCTGATTTGCTGTGAAATTTGATTGACGGCAAATGTAATTTGTGGTTTATCTGCGGTAACAGAAGAAGTGTGAAATATTTGCCACTGTGTCAAAACAAGCCGAGTGTTTCTGCGAGCCAGGTGAGGCCACTGGATTCTCACCATTTCACGCAGAAACAATGCATAATGGGATTTCCATATCTTGCACGTTTTTATTGCACCTTGAACAATGGTATGTTTTTGTCGAGAAAAACGCTCACATACGCACACACACACACACATACACACACATATGTCGGCATGTTGCTTTCCAAACCACCTGAAGCACGTGCAGAAGCCTGGGCGTTTTATCTATGACCTCCGCTTTCTTGTTGTGCTCTCTTTCTTTCCCTTTCTTCTACTTCTTATGGCTGCAAACATACATACACTTTCCCTGCTACGGTTTTCACAGTAATATTTCTCCTGTGATCTCATTACGATATCAAGTGAATATATATGATTGTATGCGTGAGGGTGTTTGTGTGTGTGTGCTCATCCGCGCCTTGAACTCGCCATGTGGTCTTTTATGAAAGTGTGTTCGAAACCCAGAGTCACTGTCAAAATGCTGTGATGTCAACGTATTCGCTGAAAATACCAGATTATTCCGCTTAGATATTCATGGTTGACTAATGGAGCCCACATATGCACAATCACTCACACCGACAAACTCATTATGCATGTCTGTATGTCTGTCGGTGTGTGGTCATTGTGTCATACGATGACATGGGTTTGTGTGTGCGCGTGTTTGTATGCGTGTGCGTGGGTATTACATAAATTTGCAAGCATCAACTCTGAATTAGGCACGCTTCAGCAGCACGCACAGCAAAAAAACGAAATCACCAAAAAATGTAAGAGCAAATATAAAAAATAAACAATAAAACAATAAAATATGTTGTTTGGAGTAAATATGGCATAGACAAATTGGGTGAATGAAATGGAGAAGATGACAAGACAAAAAAACACGCGTCAATCACACTTGCCTCTGCAAATGTCCCGTTAAAAAAATGTGTGTGTTTTTCACACTTCCTGCGCTTGTGTTATACTTCCATGACGATAATGTATGCATGTGAGTGTGTATGTGTGGCTGCACAGGTGCAAACCGTTATCAGTGTACAAGCATGGTGTGTACAACAGGTGTGCTATCACGTTTGAGTGATTTCTCAGTTCTTCTAAGCCTCTTTGTCAGACTATTTATGTGTGTGTGTGTGTGTGTGTGTGTGTGTGTGTGTGTGTGTGTGTTCACCTTGCGTGCCATAAGGGCGCACACGCGCACGCAAAATCACTCATGCAGGACACACGTGTATGTGTGTGTGTGTGTGTGCTAACGCTCATCAAAAAGCCACACGTCTATTAAAACCCACAGCTCCAAGTCAATAGCCGTGTATATGCGTGTGTTTGAGTGTGTGTGGTTGTGTGTATGCCACATGAAGTGTGGAGAATGTGTAATTCTGTTTACACTTGGTATATGAATATTTGTGCGTCTCCATGAGCCTTCGTGTATGCACTTGTATACATTGTCTGTGTTCGGTAGATTGGCATTGAGTTGTAGCATTTGTGTGTGTGTGTGTGTGTGTGTGTGTGTGTCTGTTTTTTTAAAACAAACAAATATATTTACAAGCTTGTACACATATATGTCTATGTGTGTATGTGAATATGTGTGTGTGTATTGTAGCCCACGTCACTTTATTATGCAGGCTCCTATTGGGTGAAATTTTTCAGGACTACATATGATGACGGTATCCTGCTGAGTGAATGTATGTCTGTGTGCCTGCATGTATGTGCACGTGATCAGTCACGATCCACACAATCAATTACCTGTGGTGCGTGTCTGTCTGTGTGTGTGTGTATTTGTGGTGGTCGTTTTCTCGCCTCTTCCTTCGCAACGTATCATTTCTCTCTGTACACACACACGCACATACATACACATAGAAACATACACACACGCAGGCGTGGTTGTGACCGTCTTCGTTCATGTGTATGTATGTCTGTCTGCATGCTCCATGTTTTTGTCATGTTTTATATATCAATCATTTGCTCATGTTTGTGTGTCTGTGTGTTTTTCTGTGTATTAATCTCAGTCCTGCCTGGTCATCAACACACACAAATACATGCACAAAGACAGACACACATACACACACATACTTCACTGTGTGTGTTCATGCTGTGAGTGGCTAGTTCATAACACCCACACACCACCACTGACACGACACCACTGACACGACACCACTAACACACCACCACTGACACGACACCACTAACACGACACCACTGACACACAACCACTGACACACAACCACTGACACGACACCACTGACACACCACCACTGACACGAAATCACTGACATGACACCACTGACAAGACACCACTGACACGACACCACTGATACGACATCACTGACACGACACCACTGACACGATACCACTAACTCGACACCAATGACACACCACCACTGACACACCACCACTGACACCACCACTGACACGACACCACTGACACGACATCACTGACACGAAATCACTGACATGACACCACTGACAAGACACCACTGACACGACACCACTAATATGACACCACTGACACGACACCACTGACACGACACCACTGACACGACACCACTGACACGACACCACTGACACGACATCACTGACACGAAATCACTGACATGACACCACTGACAAGACACCACTGACACGACACCACTAATATGACACCACTGACACGAAACCACTGACATGACACCACTGATACGACATCACTGACACGACACCACTGACACGACATCACTGACACAACATCACTGACACGACACCACTGACACCACCACTGACACGACACCACTGACACGACACCACTGACACCACCACTAACACGACACCACTGACATGACACCACTGAAACGACACCACAGACACGACACCACTAACATGACATCACTGATACGCCATCACTGACACGACACCACTGACATTACACCACTAACACGACACCACTGACATGACACCACTGACACGACACCACTGACATGACACCACTGACACGACACCACTGACACGACACCACTGACACGACACCACTGACACGACACCACTGATTGAATTATTCATCATTGATCTCTGTCATTGCTGAACTATATCATACATCTGTATGACCAGCTGTATATCTGTATGCTGTATATCTATCACTCTCTTCCTCTTTCTTACTCCGTCCACTCTTTCCTCTTGTTTGTGTTTGCAAGTGGTTCGTAATATTACCGTTGTGAATGTGTTCAAAATTGACTTTGAGTGGCGCGTGTATGCTACCAGGGGTGTATGTGTTTTATACACGCTGTGTATGAGTGTGGTATGAGCGATGTATGCTTGATTGACGACGCGATATAATTAAACTCACACTGTATGTCTGTCTGTCTGTATGTGTATGTGTTAATGAAGTATTTGTAGCTGTCAGTGTGTGTGTGTGTGTGTGTGAAGAACACCACTAACATAATGTGTTTGTATGCGTGTGTGCTGAGTGTTTGTATGTGCGTGTGTGCAGCGTTATTGCAGGGTCAATGAACTGTATGCGCCAATGTAAAGTTATAATTACATACATGCACACGCGCATACATTCACACCTGTTTTCACAGCAGCTGACAAGTGGCTTGTGTGTGATCTGGATTTATCTCACGAGATATCAGAGCTTGGTCCGGTCTTCTCATCACAGATAATGTGCCTGTCTCTCTCTCTGTGTGTGTGTGTCAGAAATACAGCCAAGAATTGTCATTTGTGGTCACATTGTCCACCTGACGCTTAATTACTATACATGCATATGCGTGTGAATATTTGTTATTCTCTCCCACAAGAATTCTGACTAACTGTCAAATATATCTGCGTGTCATCTGTCTTCATAACTAGTGCTACTCACAAACACACACACACACACACGTACACATACATACACACATGTTATGGTTTTGTTCTGGGACTTATTTTCATTTGATCACTTCAATTTGCGGAACAAATGCGCGTATCACTCCGCTTCTTGTGATTCTAGCTGAGAAGTCGGCAGAACAACACCTCGTACCACTGTCTAACTGTAACTTTTTACTAGATAGTCAATGAAATGAAATATTGAGCATATACAAGCTTGTACGAATCATAGTGTGGCAAATTTTAGCGAAAAAATCCATGATTATTTCTGTGAATGACACGCAATACAGGCGTGGGTCAGCCAGGTCATATGGTCACGTGACCACACATTCACACCTCGCCAGGTCAATCAGGATACCGCATCATCCGTGATTTGCATACACGCCCTCAGCGACGATGATGGACCGCCACGATCTCCCTGTCTGTGGATGTGTGTGTGTGAGTGTGTGTGTGTGTGTGTGTGTGTGTGTGTGTGTGTGTGTGTGTGTGTGTGTGTGTGTGTGTGTGTGTGTGTGTGTGTGTGTGTGATAGAGAGCACTTCCTGTCTTCTTCAAGGACAAACATTCTGGTCGCCAATTATGCTGGTATTGTGTGAAATGTCTTCGTATATTCGTTCTACTTCTCTTTCTCCACTTCTCTTGCTCTATCTCTCTCTTTCTGTACATATGTATATGAGTGTTCATGAGAATTTGCACACACACACACACACACACACACACACACACACAAACACACACACACACACACACACACACATTGATGAACACATGGTGTCTGTAGGAAATAGAAAAGCTATGCAAAGATATAAGACACAGATAATCATATGAAGTCAATACAGTTCTCGTATCAACACATACACATTACCAGCTAACAAACGAATATTTTTTTCAGTAAAAATAGCATTCGGATTTCAACACCCATGCTCTTCATGTATGTCCGTATGTGAGCGTGTATGTGCAGGTTATAGCTAGCAGGTGTACACACACACACACACACACACACACACACTGTGTTTTGTCGTCACAAGAGAAATATCACCTTGACATTGTCACATGTGTCATCGTCATGACACCACGAAACCTATACACGAGTTTGTTTGTGAGTGTGTGTGTTTGTGTATGTTTATTGCAGACGAACAAGCCATAAACCATCCAACAAACACACACACATGAACACTCGTACACAAGGTGTGTATGTCAGTGTGTGTGTGTGTGTTGGTGTCTGTATGTTCGTTCTTATGAGCGACAATGCAAATAGGGTACACTCATAAAAATATTAATCAATTGAAAATTATCAGTTTAATTATTTTTATTTCGACACAATATTTCCCCTCAGTCCGCCTGAGTCATTTTCAAACCCGCCCGTCGTGCTGAATAATTCAGAACTCGAACACGATCCGTTCTGCATCTTGAAGTCAAATCCATTGGTTTTGTGTATGGATTAATTCTACAGGGTAAATTGAACGTTCTATTGTCTATAGTTGCTGCCCGCGGAACATTTTTATTTAAATAAAAAAAAACCTTTTTTTAAATGAACCATTTGAAAAAATGATCTAAAAACACTTTTTTAAACCCACCCGTCGTGCGGAACAATTCATACAATAAAATTCATATCAAATCCATAAAATATAATGAATACAAATTGAAAAGCAAAAAATGTAACCTATAAATATCTTAACCAATAGAAAAGTCTAAATGTGAATATTTTTGTTCTTATTTTGACAAATATTATCCCTCAACCCGCCTGATATATAAATCTGCCCGTCGTGTGGTATAATTCAGAACACAAACACGAAACAAACAATGAAAGATGATGAAATCTTTTCATCAGACTGTTTCCAAACTATATTTATTACTTAACATCATTCACCAATATCATTTGCTTAAGTACTATTTCACTTTTACCGCTATAATATTTATTGTTAAAATTTATATATTTTCCGCTATCATTAAAACCCAATATAACCTGAGTCAAACCTACCCAACCCAACCCAACCATTCAATCTTGACCGCTCTCAGCCTAGTCTGAGGTGATTTAACTTATTAGTTTGTGATCACAAAATATACTGATGCGATCATAATTTGTAATCAGAAGACTGAGATTATCTACCCCAGGGGTCCCAAACACGCGGCCCACCAATACTTTTCTCTCAACCCGCCAATATAGTATCGGGACCAAACTGTAAGGTAGCTAAATTCACATTTGTTGCATAATGCGATATAATTTTACACCATTATCATATTATCTCATAATTCCCGGTTAATGCTTCCACTAATGCATCATATTCATACAGTTGTTATTTTTTGGATTACATCGATAATGCAGCCCTTGATATTACAGCCGATATTATATTATGCAATCTATATTCTGCTACGTATTATTCCTAATACATATATCATCAGATCGCAAAATATATTTAAAGGTTCACATCATTCTCCAAAATCATTTGCTTAAGAGCTATTCTACTTTTATCGCTAGAATATTTACTGCTAGCAAAATATCATATACCTCGCTATCATTTAAACCCACTCTTTATAGATACATTTAATTCGCCCGTCGTGCGGAACAGTTCATAAAATATAATTAATATTCAATTCATAAAAAAATTAGTGCAAATTGAAAAAGAAAAACAAACCCACAGGAAAGTTATAGCTAATCTAAAAGTCTAAATGTGAAATTTATGTTTCAATTTAGAAAACATGTTTTTCCACAACACTATCAAAACAATGCAACCTTCTGTCATCTCTATAATTCCAGGTTAATGCTTCCGCTAAAACAGCATAAGTTGGCATTACATGATATTGCAACCCATATCCTTATGCAACTTATGCTTATGCAACTTGAAATTAAACCAATTAAATTACACAGTTAAATTCAGTAGTTTACTTTGTTCCCAATAGCATTTTACCCGCCCGTCGTGCGGAACGTTATTGAGGACAATAAAGCCTTTATATTCAGTAGAGTGTAGCATTTATTAAACTGTACGCAATAAAACCACACCATCCATGCTTGGAGATAATATGATGCATTCTTAATTGTGATTGGGCTTCAGTGAAATTTAATCGGTGTATATTCCTGTGTAATCGCAAGTGCGCATAATAGCTGTCAAATTGGCAATATGTCCTTTTGACTTTACACCGCCGTAACTTCCTTCAGATACCCTTTGGAAAATTACAAATTATACCGTATTGTAGAAGAAAAGATTTCTAGAACGATGGTATAATTTATTTTTATGTGTAACAAATAGTTACTGAGAAATAGTAGAAAAATGAATTAATTTTAGTCGCCCGGTGTTCAAGTGTAATTTTGGATGTATTTGAGAATTTTGCCAATTTTACACGTTTTTTGTATCATTTGTGGGTATAAATTATAGCTTATCTTGTAGAACACAAAATTCTCTACACAGTAGTATATTCCTGTGTAATCGCAAGTGCGTAAATTGTGATTGGACTTCAGTGAAATTTAATCAGTGTATATTCATGTGTAATCGCAAGTACGCATAATAGCTGTCAAATTGGCAACATGACATTTTGACTTTACACCGGCGTAACTTCCTTCAGATACACTTTGGAAAATTAATAATTATACCGTACTGTAGGAAACATAATTTCTAGCACGATGGTATAATTAATTTTAATGTATGACAAATAGTTCCTGAGAAATGGGTATAAAAATGAATAAATTGTAGTCACCCGGTGTTCAAGTGTAATTTTGGATGTATTTGAGAATTTTGCCAATTTTACACGTTTTTTGTATCATTTGTGGGTATGAATTACACCTTTTCTTGTAGAACACAAAATTCTCTACACAGTAGTATATTCCTGTGTAATCTGTAATCTGTAATGTAATCGCAAGTGCGCATAATAGCTGTCAAATTGGCAATATGTCCTTTTTACTTTACACCGCCGTCACTTCCTTCAGATACACTTTGGAAAATTAAGAATTATACCGCATTTTAAAAAATACAATTTCCAGCACGATGATATAATTTATTTTAATGTGTGACAAATAGTTCCTGAGAAATAGGTAGAAAAATGAATTAATTTAGGCGCCCGGTGATCAAGTGTAATTTTGGATGTATTTGACAATTTTGCCAATTTTACACATTTTTTGTATCATTTGTGGGTATAAATTATAACTTTTCTTGTAGAACACAAAATTATCTACACAATAGTATAATTTTTATAGCTGTACCATTGCTGGTTTATGAGGAATAGATAGGGGAATATTTACCAAAACATTCACGGTTTCCAGTGCTAATTTTGCATTTTTGACTTTGTCATTTTGACTTCACACCGCCGTAACTTTTTTTTAATACACTTTGGAAAATTAAAAATTATACCGTGTTGTAGCAAACAAAATTCCCAGCATGATGGTATTATTTATTTAGTTGTGTGATAATTAGTTTTTGATACATAGAGAAAAAAGTATAGAAAATCGGACGCGTGGAGTATAAATATAATTTTGAATATAGATTGAAATTTTGTCATGTTTACATCTTTTATGTTCTATTTTTGGATATGAATTATAACCTATCTTGTAGAACAGAAAATTCTCTACACAGTGGTATAATCTGTTTGGCTGTACCATTTCTGGTTTATGAGGAGTAGATGGCAGAGCATTGACCACAATTTTCGCATTTTTCAGGGTTCATTTTGTCTTTTCACCGCTATAACGTTTTTTGATTTCATTTTTGAAATTTAAAACTTAATTTAAAGTGTAGACAAGAAAATTTCCAACGTGATGGTATAAATTGTTAGCGGGTAGGCTGAGTGGTGGCCGAATAATAGCTGATAGAAAATGGACCAAGGAGGGTCGAACAGACACACAGACAGACAGACAGATACACACACAGACACACAGAGGATCTCTTTTATATATATAGATATATATATATTTAGATCCAAAATGAAATGGAGTACTCACGTGTCTGGTGGATAAATGATATAAGATGAAGTTGAACTTCTTCAGACACAATATTTATTTTTTTTACCACAACGTTTCGCCTTACGGCTTTATCAAGCAGTGATAACATATCGTCAGCCATTGTAAGAAACCAAATTCACAAAAAAATGTTAAAACACGTGATCATACATTAATTGGATATCTGACATAAATATATATATATATATATATATATATATATATATATATATATATATATATATATATATATAATAGAATTTAAGGATATACTCTGTTGTCTCAAAACTTGCAGTTGAGATCAACTCCTCTGCAGCCGTTCATCAATTTACTGGGTTCCACTTCCCGTATATATGCGGCCTCAACGTATTTTCTCTGGATGTGATCTCTCAGACCTTCATGTATTATTGACCATTTGATCCTTGCGGGGTTCGTCTGATGCTCCTCTCTGAAATGTTGTACGACTGCACTATTCAGTTTAGGATTAGTGTGCTCTATGATTCTAGTTTTGATAGGTCGGGCCGTTTCCCCAATGTATATTTTATGACACATGCCACATTCGATTTTGTATATCAAGTGCTTTTTCCAGCACTGTTGCTTTTTGTTAGCCATATGGCATGTGTTACATTTCTCTGGGCAACCCAGTTTTTCTTTTGGAGGTCCAAAGATACTTTTTAGAGGTCGACCAGCATCGAACCATACCCGAACCTTATCAGACAATCCTGTGCGTCTTAGAAGAGCCTTACATTGACGTTTGTGCGCTTCCCCGAGAAATGGCATTTTCAAATAGTAGGGATTCTTGTCTAAATTTCTCTTTTGTTTTCGTTCTGACTCGATGGCTCGTTTTTCAATTTGTTTTATAGCATGATGGGGGTAGTTATTTTGTTTCAAACGCTGTTTTACTTTGCCAAGCGATATGCTCATATCCTGTGGTGTCATCGACCTCCTACAAGCCCTCACAAATTCACCATGTGCAACTGAATGTTTTGCTTGCCTAGGTCCATGGGAATGCCAGTTCATAATAGAGCCACTGTGAAACGGCTTCATATAAAGTTCACTTGTGAATTGATCACCATCGTATTTCACTTTGCAGTCCAAGAATGGGAGGGATTTGTCTGATGAAACTTCCATTGTGAATTGTATGGAGGAACAGACAGAATTGGCGACTTCAAGAAGATGTTGAGGATCAATGTCGTCGTACCACACAACAAAGATATCATCGATGTAGCGTTTCCACAGAACGATGTATGGTAGCTTTGCTTGGATCTGTCGTTCAATATAATCAGCGTATATGATCGCTAGTTGTGGAGCCATCGCATTACCCATAGACAATCCATTGGTTTGTTCATAGCTGTTGCCGTCATGTATAACAACATCGTTTGACATTGCTAGACGAATTAGTTCTATAACATCGTCGGTTTTTATCATGCAGATAACGTTCTCTTTTGATTTGTTATTTTCCAAAAATATTCTCATCACATCATATAGACCGAGCTCTTCTTTTGTCGAATTTCGTGGAATATTTCCATATAGATTTTTCACATCTAGAGATGCAAATCCTTTTACTCCGGTTTGCTGGATGGTTTGTATCCATGAAAGGAAACCATTTGTACTTCTGATGTGTGCAGGAATAACGTCCAAAAAGCTGTCCAACTGCTTAGAAAAAGACTGAGCCAATTTAGTAGCAGGTCCATCAATAGATGCGACGATAGGTCTCCCTCTTAGTTGTCCCTCTTTATGATCTTTGGGCAGAATGTACGTACTGCTCGGCATTGGAAAACTGCATTTGAAGCTATTGATGTACTTTTCAACTTGTTCATTATTTTTGTATTTTTTTGATATTGTGCCAAGTTTCCTATTGAAATTTGCCTGTCTTGTAGATGGTAATACCGTTGGAATTTTCGTAAAGTTATCTGTATTAACGGTGGCTTCAGATAACATTTGTGCGTACTCATTTTCCTTCATTGCAATGAGACGACCAGTTTTATCTGTCGATGTAATCACAATTTCACTCTTCTTTATGTCCCTTATTTGTTCAGCTTCTTTTGTTTTTCGGTGAGGTAGTAGTTGATCACTGCATTTTAGAAGCTTCATCATGCCACCTGAGAATTCTTGTATAGTTTCTCTTTCGATGCCATCTTTTTTCATAGTATCTGAACATTTTTCTATGAAAGCACCACATTCCTTCTTCAATCGTTGACTGTCTTTGAGACTGTATTGATTCGGTATATATGAAGGTCCTTTTTTCAGAAGTTCTGAGTGTGGAACCTGGTCCGTTTTGTCGATAAATAGTGCATCGTTGTTAGACACGCTTTGTTTATTTTCCACCCTGTCACTTTTATTCAAAGATTTTGAGTATATGTTCTGAAATTTTCTTTTCTTTTTTGATTCCAGCTCTGAGCGGAATTTTATCATGATACGATGCTCCTCTTCCTTCAGCGGATATATGGCACATTTCAATCTTTCTAAGCGTTGATATTCCGCATCTAATGCCATCTGCAGCCACTGTTTGCTATGTCTCTCGGTCAGTCGATCTGCTGCCAACGACGGAAATGTACTTCGTAGAACATTTTTTGCTCTCAATCCCATCGGAATTATTTTATTTTTACGACATAAACGTAAGAACTCAATGTTACTCCGACATTGTTCCAGCTTTTTAGCTTTGAATAAGTTGATGTCACATAACTGCATGGTTGACGATTTGTTGAGTACGAGGTAGAATATTTAGATCCAAAATGAAATGGAGTACTCACGTGTCTGGTGGATAAATGATATAAGATGAAGTTGAACTTCTTCAGACACAATTTTTATTTTTTTTTTTTTTTTTTTTACCACAACGTTTCGCCTTACGGCTTTATCAAGCAGTGATAACATATCGTCAGCCATTGTAAGAAACCAAATTCACAAAAAAATGTTAAAACACGTGATCATACATTAATTGGATATCTGACATAAATATATATATATATATATATATATATATATATATATATATATATATATATAATAGAATTTAAGGATATACTCTGTTGTCTCAAAACTTGCAGTTGAGATCAACTCCTCTGCAGCCGTTCATCAATTTACTGGGTTCCACTTCCCGTATATATGCGGCCTCAACGTATTTTCTCTGGATGTGATCTCTCAGACCTTCATGTATTATTGACCATTTGATCCTTGCGGGGTTCGTCTGATGCTCCTCTCTGAAATGTTGTACGACTGCACTATTCAGTTTAGGATTAGTGTGCTCTATGATTCTAGTTTTGATAGGTCGGGCCGTTTCCCCAATGTATATTTTATGACACATGCCACATTCGATTTTGTATATCAAGTGCTTTTTCCAGCACTGTTGCTTTTTGTTAGCCATATGGCATGTGTTACATTTCTCTGGGCAACCCAGTTTTTCTTTTGGAGGTCCAAAGATACTTTTTAGAGGTCGACCAGCATCGAACCATACCCGAACCTTATCAGACAATCCTGTGCGTCTTAGAAGAGCCTTACATTGACGTTTGTGCGCTTCCCCGAGAAATGGCATTTTCAAATAGTAGGGATTCTTGTCTAAATTTCTCTTTTGTTTTCGTTCTGACTCGATGGCTCGTTTTTCAATTTGTTTTATAGCATGATGGGGGTAGTTATTTTGTTTCAAACGCTGTTTTACTTTGCCAAGCGATATGCTCATATCCTGTGGTGTCATCGACCTCCTACAAGCCCTCACAAATTCACCATGTGCAACTGAATGTTTTGCTTGCCTAGGTCCATGGGAATGCCAGTTCATAATAGAGCCACTGTGAAACGGCTTCATATAAAGTTCACTTGTGAATTGATCACCATCGTATTTCACTTTGCAGTCCAAGAATGGGAGGGATTTGTCTGATGAAACTTCCATTGTGAATTGTATGGAGGAACAGACAGAATTGGCGACTTCAAGAAGATGTTGAGGATCAATGTCGTCGTACCACACAACAAAGATATCATCGATGTAGCGTTTCCACAGAACGATGTATGGTAGCTTTGCTTGGATCTGTCGTTCAATATAATCAGCGTATATGATCGCTAGTTGTGGAGCCATCGCATTACCCATAGACAATCCATTGGTTTGTTCATAGCTGTTGCCGTCATGTATAACAACATCGTTTGACATTGCTAGACGAATTAGTTCTATAACATCGTCGGTTTTTATCATGCAGATAACGTTCTCTTTTGATTTGTTATTTTCCAAAAATATTCTCATCACATCATATAGACCGAGCTCTTCTTTTGTCGAATTTCGTGGAATATTTCCATATAGATTTTTCACATCTAGAGATGCAAATCCTTTTACTCCGGTTTGCTGGATGGTTTGTATCCATGAAAGGAAACCATTTGTACTTCTGATGTGTGCAGGAATAACGTCCAAAAAGCTGTCCAACTGCTTAGAAAAAGACTGAGCCAATTTAGTAGCAGGTCCATCAATAGATGCGACGATAGGTCTCCCTCTTAGTTGTCCCTCTTTATGATCTTTGGGCAGAATAAACATTATACATGGGCATCTATTGATGGACCTGCTACTAAATTGGCTCAGTCTTTTTCTAAGCAGTTGGACAGCTTTTTGGACGTTATTCCTGCACACATCAGAAGTACAAATGGTTTCCTTTCATGGATACAAACCATCCAGCAAACCGGAGTAAAAGGATTTGCATCTCTAGATGTGAAAAATCTATATGGAAATATTCCACGAAATTCGACAAAAGAAGAGCTCGGTCTATATGATGTGATGAGAATATTTTTGGAAAATAACAAATCAAAAGAGAACGTTATCTGCATGATAAAAACCGACGATGTTATAGAACTAATTCGTCTAGCAATGTCAAACGATGTTGTTATACATGACGGCAACAGCTATGAACAAACCAATGGATTGTCTATGGGTAATGCGATGGCTCCACAACTAGCGATCATATACGCTGATTATATTGAACGACAGATCCAAGCAAAGCTACCATACATCGTTCTGTGGAAACGCTACATCGATGATATCTTTGTTGTGTGGTACGACGACATTGATCCTCAACATCTTCTTGAAGTCGCCAATTCTGTCTGTTCCTCCATACAATTCACAATGGAAGTTTCATCAGACAAATCCCTCCCATTCTTGGACTGCAAAGTGAAATACGATGGTGATCAATTCACAAGTGAACTTTATATGAAGCCGTTTCACAGTGGCTCTATTATGAACTGGCATTCCCATGGACCTAGGCAAGCAAAACATTCAGTTGCACATGGTGAATTTGTGAGGGCTTGTAGGAGGTCGATGACACCACAGGATATGAGCATATCGCTTGGCAAAGTAAAACAGCGTTTGAAACAAAATAACTACCCCCATCATGCTATAGAACAAATTGAAAAACGAGCCATCGAGTCAGAACGAAAACAAAAGAGAAATTTAGACAAGAATCCCTACTATTTGAAAATGCCATTTCTCGGGGAAGCGCACAAACGTCAATGTAAGGCTCTTCTAAGACGCACAGGATTGTCTGATAAGGTTCGGGTATGGTTCGATGCTGGTCGACCTCTAAAAAGTATCTTTGGACCTCCAAAAGAAAAACTGGGTTGCCCAGAGAAATGTAACACATGCCATATGGCTAACAAAAAGCAACAGTGCTGGAAAAAGCACTTGATATACAAAATCGAATGTGGCATGTGTCATAAAATATACATTGGGGAAACGGCCCGACCTATCAAAACTAGAATCATAGAGCACACTAATCCTAAACTGAATAGTGCAGTCGTACAACATTTCAGAGAGGAGCATCAGACGAACCCCGCAAGGATCAAATGGTCAATAATACATGAAGGTCTGAGAGATCACATCCAGAGAAAATACGTTGAGGCCGCATATATACGGGAAGTGGAACCCAGTAAATTGATGAACGGCTGCAGAGGAGTTGATCTCAACTGCAAGTTTTGAGACAACAGAGTATATCCTTAAATTCTATTATATATATATATATATATATATATATATATATATATATATATATATATATATATATATTTATGTCAGATATACAATTAATGTATGATCACGTGTTTTAACATTTTTTTGTGAATTTGGTTTCTTACAATGGCTGACGATATGTTATCACTGCTTGATAAAGCCGTAAGGCGAAACGTTGTGGTAAAAAAAATAAATATTGTGTCTGAAGAAGTTCAACTTCATCTTATATCATTTATCCACCAGACACGTGAGTACTCCATTTCATTTTGGATCTAAATATTCTACCTCGTACTCAACAAATCGTCAACCATGCAGTTATGTGACATCAACTTATTCAAAGCTAAAAAGCTGGAACAATGTCGGAGTAACATTGAGTTCTTACGTTTATGTCGTAAAAATAAAATAATTCCGATGGGATTGAGAGCAAAAAATGTTCTACGAAGTACATTTCCGTCGTTGGCAGCAGATCGACTGACCGAGAGACATAGCAAACAGTGGCTGCAGATGGCATTAGATGCGGAATATCAACGCTTAGAAAGATTGAAATGTGCCATATATCCGCTGAAGGAAGAGGAGCATCGTATCATGATAAAATTCCGCTCAGAGCTGGAATCAAAAAAGAAAAGAAAATTTCAGAACATATACTCAAAATCTTTGAATAAAAGTGACAGGGTGGAAAATAAACAAAGCGTGTCTAACAACGATGCACTATTTATCGACAAAACGGACCAGGTTCCACACTCAGAACTTCTGAAAAAAGGACCTTCATATATACCGAATCAATACAGTCTCAAAGACAGTCAACGATTGAAGAAGGAATGTGGTGCTTTCATAGAAAAATGTTCAGATACTATGAAAAAAGATGGCATCGAAAGAGAAACTATACAAGAATTCTCAGGTGGCATGATGAAGCTTCTAAAATGCAGTGATCAACTACTACCTCACCGAAAAACAAAAGAAGCTGAACAAATAAGGGACATAAAGAAGAGTGAAATTGTGATTACATCGACAGATAAAACTGGTCGTCTCATTGCAATGAAGGAAAATGAGTACGCACAAATGTTATCTGAAGCCACCGTTAATACAGATAACTTTACGAAAATTCCAACGGTATTACCATCTACAAGACAGGCAAATTTCAATAGGAAACTTGGCACAATATCAAAAAAATACAAAAATAATGAACAAGTTGAAAAGTACATCAATAGCTTCAAATGCAGTTTTCCAATGCCGAGCAGTACGTACATTCTGCCCAAAGATCATAAAGAGGGACAACTAAGAGGGAGACCTATCGTCGCATCTATTGATGGACCTGCTACTAAATTGGCTCAGTCTTTTTCTAAGCAGTTGGACAGCTTTTTGGACGTTATTCCTGCACACATCAGAAGTACAAATGGTTTCCTTTCATGGATACAAACCATCCAGCAAACCGGAGTAAAAGGATTTGCATCTCTAGATGTGAAAAATCTATATGGAAATATTCCACGAAATTCGACAAAAGAAGAGCTCGGTCTATATGATGTGATGAGAATATTTTTGGAAAATAACAAATCAAAAGAGAACGTTATCTGCATGATAAAAACCGACGATGTTATAGAACTAATTCGTCTAGCAATGTCAAACGATGTTGTTATACATGACGGCAACAGCTATGAACAAACCAATGGATTGTCTATGGGTAATGCGATGGCTCCACAACTAGCGATCATATACGCTGATTATATTGAACGACAGATCCAAGCAAAGCTACCATACATCGTTCTGTGGAAACGCTACATCGATGATATCTTTGTTGTGTGGTACGACGACATTGATCCTCAACATCTTCTTGAAGTCGCCAATTCTGTCTGTTCCTCCATACAATTCACAATGGAAGTTTCATCAGACAAATCCCTCCCATTCTTGGACTGCAAAGTGAAATACGATGGTGATCAATTCACAAGTGAACTTTATATGAAGCCGTTTCACAGTGGCTCTATTATGAACTGGCATTCCCATGGACCTAGGCAAGCAAAACATTCAGTTGCACATGGTGAATTTGTGAGGGCTTGTAGGAGGTCGATGACACCACAGGATATGAGCATATCGCTTGGCAAAGTAAAACAGCGTTTGAAACAAAATAACTACCCCCATCATGCTATAAAACAAATTGAAAAACGAGCCATCGAGTCAGAACGAAAACAAAAGAGAAATTTAGACAAGAATCCCTACTATTTGAAAATGCCATTTCTCGGGGAAGCGCACAAACGTCAATGTAAGGCTCTTCTAAGACGCACAGGATTGTCTGATAAGGTTCGGGTATGGTTCGATGCTGGTCGACCTCTAAAAAGTATCTTTGGACCTCCAAAAGAAAAACTGGGTTGCCCAGAGAAATGTAACACATGCCATATGGCTAACAAAAAGCAACAGTGCTGGAAAAAGCACTTGATATACAAAATCGAATGTGGCATGTGTCATAAAATATACATTGGGGAAACGGCCCGACCTATCAAAACTAGAATCATAGAGCACACTAATCCTAAACTGAATAGTGCAGTCGTACAACATTTCAGAGAGGAGCATCAGACGAACCCCGCAAGGATCAAATGGTCAATAATACATGAAGGTCTGAGAGATCACATCCAGAGAAAATACGTTGAGGCCGCATATATACGGGAAGTGGAACCCAGTAAATTGATGAACGGCTGCAGAGGAGTTGATCTCAACTGCAAGTTTTGAGACAACAGAGTATATCCTTAAATTCTATTATATATATATATATATATATTTATGTCAGATATCCAATTAATGTATGATCACGTGTTTTAACATTTTTTTGTGAATTTGGTTTCTTACAATGGCTGACGATATGTTATCACTGCTTGATAAAGCCGTAAGGCGAAACGTTGTGGTAAAAAAAAAAAAAAAAAAATATTGTGTCTGAAGAAGTTCAACTTCATCTTATATCATTTATCCACCAGACACGTGAGTACTCCATTTCATTTTGGATCTAAATATTCTACCTCGTACTCAACAAATCGTCAACCATGCAGTTATGTGACATCAACTTATTCAAAGCTAAAAAGCTGGAACAATGTCGGAGTAACATTGAGTTCTTACGTTTATGTCGTAAAAATAAAATAATTCCGATGGGATTGAGAGCAAAAAATGTTCTACGAAGTACATTTCCGTCGTTGGCAGCAGATCGACTGACCGAGAGACATAGCAAACAGTGGCTGCAGATGGCATTAGATGCGGAATATCAACGCTTAGAAAGATTGAAATGTGCCATATATCCGCTGAAGGAAGAGGAGCATCGTATCATGATAAAATTCCGCTCAGAGCTGGAATCAAAAAAGAAAAGAAAATTTCAGAACATATACTCAAAATCTTTGAATAAAAGTGACAGGGTGGAAAATAAACAAAGCGTGTCTAACAACGATGCACTATTTATCGACAAAACGGACCAGGTTCCACACTCAGAACTTCTGAAAAAAGGACCTTCATATATACCGAATCAATACAGTCTCAAAGACAGTCAACGATTGAAGAAGGAATGTGGTGCTTTCATAGAAAAATGTTCAGATACTATGAAAAAAGATGGCATCGAAAGAGAAACTATACAAGAATTCTCAGGTGGCATGATGAAGCTTCTAAAATGCAGTGATCAACTACTACCTCACCGAAAAAACAAAAGAAGCTGAACAAATAAGGGACATAAAGAAGAGTGAAATTGTGATTACATCGACAGATAAAACTGGTCGTCTCATTGCAATGAAGGAAAATGAGTACGCACAAATGTTATCTGAAGCCACCGTTAATACAGATAACTTTACGAAAATTCCAACGGTATTACCATCTACAAGACAGGCAAATTTCAATAGGAAACTTGGCACAATATCAAAAAAATACAAAAATAATGAACAAGTTGAAAAGTACATCAATAGCTTCAAATGCAGTTTTCCAATGCCGAGCAGTACGTACATTCTGCCCAAAGATCATAAAGAGGGACAACTAAGAGGGAGACCTATCGTCGCATCTATTGATGGACCTGCTACTAAATTGGCTCAGTCTTTTTCTAAGCAGTTGGACAGCTTTTTGGACGTTATTCCTGCACACATCAGAAGTACAAATGGTTTCCTTTCATGGATACAAACCATCCAGCAAACCGGAGTAAAAGGATTTGCATCTCTAGATGTGAAAAAATCTATATGGAAATATTCCACGAAATTCGACAAAAGAAGAGCTCGGTCTATATGATGTGATGAGAATATTTTTGGAAAATAACAAATCAAAAGAGAACGTTATCTGCATGATAAAAACCGACGATGTTATAGAACTAATTCGTCTAGCAATGTCAAACGATGTTGTTATACATGACGGCAACAGCTATGAACAAACCAATGGATTGTCTATGGGTAATGCGATGGCTCCACAACTAGCGATCATATACGCTGATTATATTGAACGACAGATCCAAGCAAAGCTACCATACATCGTTCTGTGGAAACGCTACATCGATGATATCTTTGTTGTGTGGTACGACGACATTGATCCTCAACATCTTCTTGAAGTCGCCAATTCTGTCTGTTCCTCCATACAATTCACAATGGAAGTTTCATCAGACAAATCCCTCCCATTCTTGGACTGCAAAGTGAAATACGATGGTGATCAATTCACAAGTGAACTTTATATGAAGCCGTTTCACAGTGGCTCTATTATGAACTGGCATTCCCATGGACCTAGGCAAGCAAAACATTCAGTTGCACATGGTGAATTTGTGAGGGCTTGTAGGAGGTCGATGACACCACAGGATATGAGCATATCGCTTGGCAAAGTAAAACAGCGTTTGAAACAAAATAACTACCCCCATCATGCTATAAAACAAATTGAAAAACGAGCCATCGAGTCAGAACGAAAACAAAAGAGAAATTTAGACAAGAATCCCTACTATTTGAAAATGCCATTTCTCGGGGAAGCGCACAAACGTCAATGTAAGGCTCTTCTAAGACGCACAGGATTGTCTGATAAGGTTCGGGTATGGTTCGATGCTGGTCGACCTCTAAAAAGTATCTTTGGACCTCCAAAAGAAAAACTGGGTTGCCCAGAGAAATGTAACACATGCCATATGGCTAACAAAAAGCAACAGTGCTGGAAAAAGCACTTGATATACAAAATCGAATGTGGCATGTGTCATAAAATATACATTGGGGAAACGGCCCGACCTATCAAAACTAGAATCATAGAGCACACTAATCCTAAACTGAATAGTGCAGTCGTACAACATTTCAGAGAGGAGCATCAGACGAACCCCGCAAGGATCAAATGGTCAATAATACATGAAGGTCTGAGAGATCACATCCAGAGAAAATACGTTGAGGCCGCATATATACGGGAAGTGGAACCCAGTAAATTGATGAACGGCTGCAGAGGAGTTGATCTCAACTGCAAGTTTTGAGACAACAGAGTATATCCTTAAATTCTATTATATATATATATATATATATATATATATATATATATATATATATATATATATATATATATATATTTATGTCAGATATCCAATTAATGTATGATCACGTGTTTTAACATTTTTTTGTGAATTTGGTTTCTTACAATGGCTGACGATATGTTATCACTGCTTGATAAAGCCGTAAGGCGAAACGTTGTGGTAAAAAAAAATAAATATTGTGTCTGAAGAAGTTCAACTTCATCTTATATCATATATATATATATATATATATATATATATATTTGTATAACAGAACAGACTGTTTTGCATTCGGTACTCAGCGCTCATACACATTATGAATGCACTGGTGCGGTACAATGTGTGGATATTTAATCAGCCTACTCTATATCATGTCTCAATCAGTTCACTGTACCATACAGCGCACGCCGGTTCGAATACATGAATATATTTCGTCGGTAAAAAGTGCACATTGTCAAAACTATGCGCAACGGTATCAGCTCGCATATATATGTATGTGTGTGTGTGTGTGTTTATGCGTGCGTATGGTAATTTGTCGTTTTGTTTTGTCAACGTGTGTGTGTGTGTCTGTGTGTGTGTGTGTGTGTGTGTGTGTGTGTGTGCGAGGTTGATTGAAACTGGTCAGAACCAGTTGTTACGGCTGTGGTTGTCATGACAACGTCTTCACTAACTCACAATGTTCACGTGTCTCTGTCTAGTGACGTCATCAATTTGTTGATGACGTCACTAACTCCTCATCTACGTTTCTCCCTGTGTCTTATTGCGTGTGTTTTATTGTTTTGTTAATATTTTCATAGTCTTTTCTTGAGTCGGATCAACCAGTCAGCGGCTGAAAACAAGGAAATTAACGAGTCCATCTGTGTGTGTTTCTCCTGTCCTCTCTTCATCCTTCATCCCTCTCTCTCTTCTCAAATGTGTTCGTGACTTCACGCTCGTGCGTTCTCTTGACCGACACACACACACACACACATGATGTGTAGGTGAGTTATTTGTCATGTCCGGTAATGGATGATTGTGGCGTGTTGCAAGTTTCTATCATAATTACACTATTGCCAGTAACTAACACCAGAACACTGCACTGCTACACTTCAAACAACATCATACTAACACACTCAGACAACTAGAACAACAAACTACATTTGGAATAGCGCTCGAATGATAGACAAGTTCTTGAACGAAAATATCAGATCAGTCAACACAAACAATGTTCGATGACAGGTACATAAACAGTGAAAGCAAGAGAGAGAGATAGCATTAAATTGCTGGATCACCGTTGGCTGTCAGCTAGCCTATCCGCCCTTGAACATGTTTTGTTTGTGGTTCAGTAGGGTGTCTATGGCCACTGCAGAGCATTGTAGAAGACTGTAGAACAGTGCGCAGTAGGTACAGTTGCGAAACAATTGGATATTTAGCAGAAATGGAACCATAGATACAACTCGTATTATCAGTGAAAACTCAAATACAAATATATCAATTTAACAATAGACAATCAATAGTCAATCATTTTTGAATGGTGAATATTTATTTATTATCACAATTATTAGTTAATAAGATAGTTTTTTTTATTGAATATTGTAGTTTTCTTATTCGCTATATGGCTTTGTCAACATTGAAGCGGCTATTATTCGGGACACTATGACATTTACCCTACCATTCCTCCCAGCACACACACACGCGCATTTGCATGTATGTATGTGTAAAGTTCACGGTCTTGATGTCACGGTCAGGTCATCTGTATGTCCGTGTGTCTGTGTGCTCAAGTCAGCAATCAGTCTGCGGTCAGGTCATCTCCACGTGTGTGTGTCTGTCTGTGTGTCTGTCTGTGTGTCTGTGTCTGTGTGTGTGTGTGTGTGTGTGTATGTGTGTGTGTATGTGCGTGTGTGTGTGTGTATGCCGGTGTATGCATAGATGTGTCTACATTCTTCACCTGATAACCCCATTAAGCACATTTGTACATACACCAAAACACCGAATCATACAAAGAAAACTAGCTGAATCTGGTCCCATACCATTACACAGTAGTGTGGTGTCGTGTCAGTGATGTCGTGTCAGTGATGTCGTGTCAGTGGTGTCGTGTCAGTGATGTCGCATCATTGGTGTCGTGTCAGTGATGTCGTGTCAGTGATGTCTTGTCATTGATGTCGTGTCAGTGGTGGTGTGTCAGTGGTGGTGTTAGTGGTGGTGTCAGTGGTGTCGTGTCAGTGGTGGTATCAGTGGTGTCGTGTCAGTGGTGGTGTGTTAGTGGTGTCGTGTCAGTGGTGTCGTGTCAGTTATGTTTTACGTGTTTATTGGTTGTGCTTATTTGAGAACGTGTGTGCGTGTGTGTGTGTGTGTGTGTGAGCGTGTGAAGAATATTGTACTGAAAAGCCATTCGTGGAGTGCAATATACATTACGTTGCATTTACACTCACAAACAAATGCGGATATAAACACTGACACACACACACATGTATACACACATATTGCCTGTGTTACGCGTTGATATCATATAAATCTTCCAGACTCGGAAACATTGGCGCTACGATTAGCATTCTGGTTCAGTGTTCTTTATTTATTCCTTTCGCTATTGGCTGATTCATCGTTTTCCTTCTCAAAAATGTGTACCTGTGTCGATGTGTGTCGGTGTGTGAGTGTGTATGTGTGTGAGTGTGTGTGTGTGTGTGTGTGTGTGTGTGTGTGTGTGTGTGTGTCAGTGTATGTATGTGTGTGTGTGGCGGTGCGTAATTACAGAGTATCCGTTATTTGGCCAATTTGTTGCATGGTTGCTTCATCCCGCACCAACGTGCCACCACAACACACACGCCACCAGCTATGCCACCAGTCATGCCACGTGCGTGTTTGTAGGAAATATGGAAACGCTAGAGTTTGTTCCATACAATAACTCAGAAATGAGTTCATATACTCGGAAATTCATCGCGCGTTTACCAGATACTATTTTACTACGAAACACTATAGAATAAATTCCACTGAATCCAGAATCCTGAATCTTAACTCGGATTTAATTAATATTTTAAAAGCAGCACTGTGGTTCTCTTGAAGCAGATGAAAAACATTAGTCAAAATTAACATAAAATGTGTTTGTACATATTCTGTGTTTGTACATATTGTGTACAAGCACAATACTACACAGACACATTGTGTCTAAAATGTGTTTGTACATATTCTGTGTTTGTACATATTGTGTACAAGCACAATACTACACAGACACATTGTGTCTAAAATGTGTTTGTACATATTGTGTATGTACTTCCAGTATCAAAGAGAACATCATATAGTGCGAGTACGCAAGAATGAATTGCATTTCTATGTATGTGCGTGTATGTGTGTGTGTGTGTGAGTGCTTTGATTAACGTTATGAATTATACGATCGACACACGCACACACAGGCAAATAAGTCGTTTGTCGTTGGGATCAGACAAGCCAACACATGTATGTGCGTGTATGTTTGTGTGCATGTTTATGTGTGTGTGTGTGTGTGTGTGTGTGTGTGTGTGTGTGTGTGTGTGTGTGTGTGTGTGCATGTTTATGTGTGTGTGTGTGTAATGTTTGTTTCGTAATCATTGTTCGATACAAGTCCGTGATGGTGGTCATGTTCCAGTATCATTCTCCCATACTCTTTCTTTCTCTTGTCTTTTACAACTTCTTCTCTGTCCCGTACTTGCCCCGCATCTCGGCTTCCATACACGTGAAACATGCTCACCGTGGTTGTGTTTGTATGTGCGTGTGTGTTTCTGTACATATCCATAGACGTCTCCATAAATATACGTATCGCCAAACGCCCCAGTGTGTGTGTGTGTGTGTGTGTGTGTGTGTGTGTGTGTGTGTGTGTGTGTGTGTTTATTTACGAGAGTACACAACGGGTAATGACAGGTAACATGTACAGTGTGTTGTGGCCGCTATCTCGATGTATCAATCAGTTTCGTAACTGACAAATACTCGCGTTGCATGTTGAACTCTCATATTCGGCGGCATTTAATTGCGCGATTGTAAGCTGTGTTTCATACAAGACCTTGCCAATGACCTTACAACTACAATGGAATGTCTGGACGTTCTGTCATCGTACTTAGAAACCCGACCACGACGTGACGTCTCATGTCTGGCCGGAGATTTTAACGCAGACTTGTCAAATTGTGTGCGTACGCTCCATGGCTACCCACAATACAACTCAGAACACACAAAAGCTGTCGACACTTTTGCTGTTAGTAGTGAACTTACTCCGGTCAACGGCTATATGCGGCTTAAGCGAAGTCACTTGCCAACATTTTTCGGCCCACGTCAACGCAAGGCACGCTTAGACTACATTTTCATCGGTGATAGATACCGCCGCATAATGGGCCGTGTGCGTGTAATCCGACCCAAATGTGTGATCTCCGACCATGCTTTGATTGTTTGCACATTGAAGACACAGCTGTGGCGCCGGCACCAGCGGCCCAGTCCGATCGCAAGACCTGACTGGAGCGGTCTGTGGAAGTGCGGCACGCGGGGAAGGTTTGTTGCGACTGTGAACAATCGCATTGTCAGGAATGGTGGCGACTTCGGTGATTTGATTGCAGCATTCCGTTTCGCGGCCGACTGTACGATTCCAAAGCAGCGTAGAGGTCGACGATCGTCACTCTGGAACAACCCAGAAATCGCTGCCCTCCGGCGAGCAGCTCTGACGCATAATAGCGATGAGCAGTTACTGAAAGTCAACCGATTGTTGCAAGCACACACACTGCATCAAGAAAACACAGTGCGCCGCATGGCGGAGCAAATCATGCTTCATCTCGAGGCAGGCAGAAGTGCCTCCATGTGGCAGATGATCAACGATCTTAGCGGCAGAAAACGAGCGGCTCCGAGCATCACGTCAGCCGAGAGCATCGACGAACGCATAAATTCGACAATGCGTCACTTTTCGGAGCTTTTGAACCGACAGACTCAATCCGAAGAGTTACAGCAGCCTGCTTCACTACCAGATATGCCTGTCATGTCACATCACGAAGTATCGCTCTGCGAGCTGACTTCGGCTGTCAATTCTGCGGCGTGCGGTAAATCAGCAGGGTTCGACGGCATCCCAGTGGACGTTTGGAAGGTCGACGAGCTGACGCATCTGCTGCTGCCCTTTGTGAACAGCGTTGTAAACTACGCATGCCCACCAGAAGAATGGCTCAGGTCAGTAATAATAACCATTCCGAAGAAATCTGGCAACATGGAGCTGCATAACCTCCGAGGAATCTCGCTGATGCCATCTGCCACCAAACTCTATAATCGAGTGATGTTGAATCGTTTACGCGAGCATATCGACAGCAATATTCTACCCGCACAGTCTGGTTTTCGTCCCAACAGAGGCACAACAGAACAAATTATCTGTCTCAAAATGTGCATGGAGGACGCCACTGTGAGGAAAAAGTCGTTATGTGCGATTGCATTAGACTTCCAAAAAGCATTCGATAGCATCAACCGTTTTGCAATGAAACAGGTGCTCCAGTTTTACTGCCGCAACAGTGCCCTGGTCGACAGCATAATGTGTTTGTATAATGGATCAACCGCCACTGTGCGCACAGCGCTCGGCGAGACAGCACCGTTTAACACCACTTCTGGGGTGTTACAGGGCGATACATTGGCGCCCTATCTTTTCGTGTTATGCATTGACTACGTGCTCAGGAGCAGCCTGACCGAGGAAGACGGTTTCACAGTGCGTCGGCGCCTCTCATCACGACACCCAATGGTCAAGATCACGACGCTGGCATACGCTGACGATGTTGTAATTCTTGCCGACACTCCCGCCGCTGCTCAGCGCCAGATGCACCGCTTAGAGCGCGCAGCTGTTTCTGTCGGCCTGACTCTGAACGAGAAAAAATGCACGGTCTCGCTGATTGGATGCAGTGTATCAGGTAGCCCTGTTGTACACACAAGCTCGGGTGCGCCACTGCCGACAGTCTCCGAGTGTCGCTACCTGGGCAGTGATGTTCCCAACAGCAAGAGTGCATTCCACCACAGACGTCAGCTGGCGTGGGTTGCAGCTCGAAAGTTAAGTGCAGCGTGGAGATCTGACATTTCAACGGCCTGCAAAGTGAAGCTTTTTCGCGCGTGTGTACAGACCGTACTGTTGTACGGCGGTGAAAGCTGGTCGCTGACGAAAACTCTGGAGGCAGAAGTCAACGCCGGACAGCGGGCACTGTTGAGGTATTGTATTAATGTGCGCTACCCACAAACTATCTCCAGTGCAGCCCTGTACGCCACCAGCAAGTTGTCGGCCGCCAGTGTTTTGTTGCGTCGGAGGCGACTCCAGTTGCTTGGGCATGTACTGCGCCGACCCGAGTCGCCGATGGCAATCGTTTTTGTCAACGCACCAACAGAACCCCTGCGCAGAGGCAGAGCCAGTCGCCAAACCCTGCGTCAAGTGCTGGACGACGACCTCACAGAGATAGGCATCACGACAGCAGAGGCGGCGACTCAGGCCAAAGACAGTGTCCGGTGGGCCAACCTCCTGAAAACGCTGTAACACGGCTGATCTGATTGTTGCTACGGGCGAGATGTGTGCCTTTTTTGCATATGTCACTCTTCGCATCATCATCATACAAGCAAGATTTAATATTCAGAGGATCCCCCAGATATTGTGCATGTGCTATTTGTACTATATGAATTTTTTCAATGTTTGTAGATGTATTTTGGAGATCAGATATTTAACACAGGCTGTAAACCAAAATACTCTTGAGAGTGAGTGAGATTGTGTGAACGTATGTGCGATTATACGAGACTGTAGTTCATTTAGTTGTTTACAAACTTCACTTGAAGAGCCCAGTACCAAGACGAGCTCAAGCAAACAGCGAATGCAACAAGCCAACCTAGGCGAAAACAACGTTGTATAATTATAATAAGATCGGGAATTAACTGAACGTCTACTGAACTTCACCCACACATCATCTCATGTTCCAGTTTTTTGTAGGAACGCCAAAAGTGCATAGACAACTAATAAACGATGTTATCACTGGAAAAATAATGGTTTTATTGTTGGTAATATCCGTTTTGTCAATGCTAAACGAATGTGACTTACCTGATATGATTGTAAAGCTCGTGCAGCGAACGCATCTCATGAGTACACCAGTTTTGTGACCACCCGCTATGTGCTCAACCGTCCAGGCGCTTGCAACATTCACATTTTGAAGTATATAATCCGCCAGCAGACAAGGCAATCCACCGCGTGTCTACGTCTTCCGAATATATATCAATGATTGAAGAGTATTTGAAACACACTAACAGATGAGCCGAATAAAACTAGATTCAACGATTTTACATATGAGCAGACACAGCACTGCAAAAACGTTCTTAAAATCGCCCGCCCAAAATTTCTGCTCAGCCGAGACCAATCAGCTAGCACGTTTGAATTTACGTAACAATGACGTCATGAAGACGATTGAAGAAACAAATGAAAATTATCTAAAATTAGAATTAAAAAGGAAGTTATAATTTATAATTGATGCATTTTTTTAATTTAATACCTGTTTTTTCATATACTTCGCATTATTTCCTATTATCTGTTGAAACTATAATTTGCCGTTATTTAAACCAGTACAAATTCAAGAGAAATATATGCAGCATAATTCGTAAGCCTTCAAAGAAGTATGCTTATTGTACAGCCTAAATATTACAACCGCAATATAACAGTTGGAAAACTCACTCTCTCGTTTGTTAACTATCCAAAGACATTGACAAAAATTACACTGTATATTCGTCCGAATTCGTGGCATCACACATTCACCATTCGTTCACATACATGTCAAACAAACCTGGCACGCACAAAATCATACACACACACACACACACACACACACACACAAATATACAACACTGAAAGACAATACGACCACAAATTGTATCTGGCAGTAAAACACACATCCTTATCTTCATTCTTATCGATGTTGAGCAAGTACCAGATGCCAAGAAATATGAGGTGAATGGGGTATGAACGAGAGAGGGAACATACCAAACCCACACACACACACATACACTTGTTTGTGGCGGATTTTTTTCGCATATGAGCATTGAAGAGCAACGACTACACCAAATTTGTGCACTCCTCATACTAAAACATGTTGCTGGGCGATACAATGACACACAAACATACACATACAAGGCTGCAAGTAATGCCAAACACACAAACACGTTAAGTCTCGATTTCGAGCAGCTTTTGAGCACTTGAGCTTTGTCAGGGAATTACTTGCCGCATGCTGCATGCCCAGGGGAGACAGCGGGTGAAACGTGACGAACTGATATGCAAATATAAAAACAGACGGTGGTGAGTGAATGAGAAAATGCTTATTCGAAATGTCACAATCAGCACACGACATGACGTCATCACCCACCAACTCACTTACTACGTCACTCACGACAAAACGCATGCAAACAAACAGACAGACAGACATAAATGCACATTTGAGACAAACATTCGACGCGTATTCGGCTCAAAATTGCAGCTGAAGGCACCGTGGAGATTCACCGCTTGATACGCCACATATATACATACACTCCACCAAACTGCACCCTAGCGCCATCTATACCTCGCACTTGACGTCCATCTGTGCGAACTGATGCAGCGCAGTGCAGGTGTAATAGAGACGGTCTCTGACAGCACGTGCGCACCCGGCCGCCGCCACAGAACGCAGCAGGAACGAGCTGGGACGACGATCGCTGTTGATGTAGGTGACCAGCGGGTCTCCACTCGACGATGTGGACAAGATCACCTTGGTGTGGTCCTTGAAGAAGTTGATCTGTACACATCAAAACACTTGCAAATTGGGTGTTGTCGAAGAGAACAAAACAGCGAGTAATGGTGAATATTCGCTAGCTGAACGATACCAAGGAAAGTTACGTTACATTGATAAAGTCTGGCCATGAAACGTTCGTCAATGCGATGTGAAACCGACTGATGAAAATACTGGCAAACACACACACACACGACACACACAAACATACACACAGACAAACCCACCTGAATGGTGCCGTTGGATAGTTGCATGACGATGGCCGACTGAGTCCTCACCCAGCGTTTCATGTGCACATCAAGAGAGGCGGCGGCGGTGGAGGGGCGTGGCTTGACGGAACAATTGTGCGTGGTAGTCGAGCGCGCCGGGCCCGACGAGACAGAGCAACAGGAGGAGGACGAGGCAGAGACAGAGGGAGAGGATGAGGCGGGACACAGCGATGTGTCTCCACCCTCGGTCAAATTCTCGTCCATGTACTGGCCGAAGTAGCGCAGCAGAGTGAACCGCTCTTGAAGCAGACTGGGCACTTGCGATGGCGCGAACGAACACAACTTACCGTGACGCCCGACAAAATGCACCCGACTGTCACGCGACACACAGACATACACATACATTTAGTGAAAATAAACCCAAACAAAACACAGGTCACTGTTTTCGGTACAAAGTATTTATTGAAAGATTTCACAGAAATAACAATACAATTCATGGGAACCAGTTTGATCGAACAGCCGACAATCAAGTTACTAGGAGTGACCTTGGATAAACATCTTCATTATAGTGACCATGTCGAGCAAGTTGTGAGAAAATCTACGGGGATATTATTGGCAATAAACAGAGCAAAGTCATCATTGCCTGAATCAACACATAGACCAATTATCAACGCATTCATCCTGTCTTTCTTATCCTATTGTGTTTCGATATACGGCATTGCTGGAAAAACACAATTAAATAAGATACAAAAAGTTTTGAATTTCTGTGCCAGAATATTGTCCAATCGCAAAAAATCAGAACACATATCAGAAGTGTACCAACAACTGGGCCTGCCAGCTATCAATGACATTGTCACCAAGAATCGAAAACGACTTGTGAACTCCATATTACTTACACAAGAGCCATCCATAATATTTGAAACTGTTCAACAAAGTGAAAAAACAATCAACACACGCAAAAGAGATATAATTTATCCTTCAATCAGAACTGAGGCTGGAAGAAAGCGGCTAAATTATGATGCTGCTAGATTCATGTATGGTGTATTTTCATCCTAGTATGTGCTTATGTTTGTGTTTATGTTGTTTGTACTGAAAAGCCTACTTATTGGAGTACAATAAAGCAATTTACTTTACTTTACTTTACTTTAGCTTGATTGTTTGCCGAGAGTTGGTTCGGGCAATGAAGCTTGATGAAACTTGCGTCTGTTTCAGTTTCTCTTCTCATGATTCCTGGCATTGTTCTACCCTATAGCCCCAGTATTTCCATGTTATGTGTGTAGCATCAAGCCGAAAATTACTCTATATTCCCGTGAGCAGAAACTGTGCTCGCCTAATCCCTCTATAATGAAAATGTCTCACCTGTGATCGCTGACGAAGAGCACCTTGGTGGAGTCGTTGAACAGCACGCCAACACTGCGGTCGCTCAGTTGGAAGCCGAAGCCGTACTTGTTGCTGTAGTCGATCCATTTGGTGATGAACAGCGGCGAATGAGCCACTTGTTCCGGGTTACAGTCACCGTCTGTCAATGACAACACAGTAACAATATCAACAACAGTAACATCAACACAAATGTTGAAACAACATCAATTTTGTGGCACAATGGAACTTAAAAAACACAGACTCAAAAAACCAGAATTCCCTTTCGAACACCTTCTCTTCTTTCCTTCTGGGGAAATTGATTGAATTTCAAGAAACATACACACGTGCAGACAAACAAACAGACCAGGTGGCATCGCTCTGATGCAGTCGGCAACAGCTTTGTACAGCAGAGTGGAGGAGCATCCGGAACTCTTGCTCTCATCGGATCCTGGTGATGACGAAGGAGGTGATCCTGGTCCGTTGACGGACGTCGGAGAACAGGTTTGTTGAGACGGTCTAGTTGAAGTGGAGTACGATCGAAACACACTGGAGAGACGCTGCCTCAAGGAAGAGGGAGTAAGTGACGGAGTGTGGTTCTCCCGCTCCTTACACTAAACAAACATAAATAGCACCACCCTAAGTATTCACAGGTAATCACAGCCGTGTAAAGTTAGCCAATGGTGAAAGTAAACGTATGATGAAAACCTGTGACAACAAGCGTTCAGCAACCAACAATCACTCGATGGGCATTAACAAAACTCAATATTTACCAAAAACAGCAAACATACAAACAATCACACACATACACGAACACGCATCCCCATTTTAACTGACAGTGGTGTACAACCTACAGTAAGATGACCGACCTTATTTGACAGCCTGCCATTGGTGGCGACTGTGGTGGCGGCGTCTTTGACGGTGCGGCAGCGAGTGACCGCATCCACAGCAGGACGGGAGAAGCCGCACCCTGGCGCGCCCCCTGTGGCCGGCTCGACAACACCAGAGTTGGGTTCATACTGCGACTGTACCTCACTATACTGCTGCTGCTGCAGGTGAGGGGGGTGAATGTGACTGAGGGGATGAGGAGGGTCCGTCACAGCCGCCGCCGTAAAAAACTCATGTTGCAACAGCACGTGAGGGGATGGTCGCCGGCTGGGCACAGGATCAAGCAGACGTCGGATGAGGTCGGCGGCCGCTACTGACATGCCTCGTGATCCGTTAGGTGAGCACGTGCTGCCCGAGCTGACAGGCAGGTGGTACTGGTTGGCGCGGATGCGGCGGTATGTCTCGTGCAAGGTGTCCGTCTCGAACGGAGGCTGACCCACGAGCATGGCGTACCTGCACCCCCGACGGTCCAACAACCACGTGTAAATGAATACACACCACTAGGAAATATTGTTGCTGATATCAATGGTGACCATTCGGATCTGCAATGCTTCGAATCCCAGCAAAAAGGACTATGATGAGACAGTGTATTTGTACCTCTTGGTCTTTTACCGTGCACCCTTATAACAGAATTGGAAGTCGTAATTGAGAGGACACACAAAATCGTGAAGACAGTTAGATTTGAGGTTATATTTAAGGCTGCGTAACTCATGAGGGTACATGTATCACAGGATATGAGTATATTTTCTGTGGACAGAAAGGTGTTCTATATGCAGTGTTCAATTAGCCGTTAGCTTCCTACTTGATGCGCTTGAAAACACTCACATGATACAGCCGATGGCCCAGCGATCGGCTTCGAAGCCGTGACCTTCCTTGTCCAGGACCTCCGGAGCAATGTAGTTTGGAGTGCCGCAAATTGTCCTGCCCAAACCCAAACACCATATGATTGAGTGCAAAAATGAAAGCAAGAAAACTAACCAAGCAAAATATATCGTCTTCATACACAAGAAAATGTAACATGCAAGCTCAAATATGTAAGCACAAATATATTCCCAACTAATCTACCTAATCTTGGAATAAATTAATCTATTTTATACACCACAACAGCACCGCAATCATTTGATAGATGTACTCAGTTATACTGTAGTATATAGTATATAGTAAATACGGTTTGCCAAGTGAAAGTGGAATCGTAAGAGAAATGAAAATAAATTTAGGCAACATAAAGAAGAAATGTGGAATAAGTGGACGAAATCCGGACGGTATTCAGATAATGATAATGAACGATAGTACGTACGCAATGACAAATTCCACTGCCAATTCCGACAGGTAACTACGCATGACTTCACTTTCTATCGGAGAAAAACGACGAGGCAATGAATGAAATGCCAAAAGACCACACCTGTGTGTCAGTATACAGTATGCTATATCGTATAATAGGCAAAATTTGTTTCACGAAACAAAATATAGGCAAGGCCGACACATTCCTGCATAATGTCCAATGTGCACCCTTGCAACATGCAAGCTGTGTGCAACAACATGAAATAAGCCATCAGTGATAAAACACTCAGAAGCTGTGTCTATAATGTGGTGAAGGCACATTTCTGATTATACTAAAAATAATGTCAATTATTATTTGAATTCAAATTCATTTAGAGGCATTCAAGCAGCTCAAACAAGAGAAACACAATAAGGAAGCTCCTATATCCAGAGAACACGAACTAATCAGGATTCTATCACGAATAGTAGCAAAATACTCTAGAAATTGAACACGAAAAATGAGTCTTGCATGAAACGAGAGCTATGCTAAAGTATGTGAAGTGGGCATGCCACATCAATGAATGTGCAACATTGGTGGCTCGAGATTGGTGGCGTCAGTGGTGGCGGTGGCGGCAAGCAGCGGCAGTCTATGAACGAAAATAATTGTAGGGTGGAGACTTGACGAGCGGCTATCTGTTCCCACGCTTACCAACACACACACACACACACACACACACACATGGGCCTGCACGTGCAAACAGGAAATAGTTGTGACCGCACTCTCAGTGTGTACGTGGGCAGCATGGGAGATCTGCTACGAATTTTTGCGTTAATATGCGACAGCCCGCCAGTGTGTGCGTGTGTATGATAATGACAGGTTGTTGAAGGCCAAGGAGACAGACGCAAACACCCGTTGTCGCCAGTGTTGTGTCTTTGATGTTGTTGTGCACATCTGACGGCTGTTTATGCCCGGCGTCCAGCAGATGCGTGTTTGTACGCCAGCCTCCCCTCCAATTGCCAACTTGAGTGGGTGCGTGCGCGTTCCGTGAGAGGATGGCAGAAGGGTAGAGAATAGATAGTAGAGGGCGAGAGAAAGAGTATGGGGTGCAGGTGAGCAGAAAGCGGCTTCAGACAGCATCTTATTATTGAAGCGGTCATGTAAAAACGCGTCCTTGCATATCCGCGAGCGAATCACGAGCGCAAGAAGAGAGGGAGGAATGAGCAGGAGGAATGACCACCACAGAGCGACACGTGGCATTACGACGCTCCGCCACAGGCATGCTTCCGATTGTACACAGGCAGAACGTGGGAAAAACGATGGGAGTTTTCCGCAGCAAAATCTGAACATATGGTACACGGAGCACGTTCATAATACCGTGTTGGTACCCTGTGGCAGCGATTAAATGCCTCACTCGACCAGGCGGAATGACACGAGTGGTTTGATAACTCTGTGCGCTTATGGAAAATCGTCGATGAAAAAATGACAAACATGTTACCGCGGACTAACTGACTCAAAACTGCATGCAATAGAAAATTGGATACTATTACGAAGACAATAGCAACGCCACAAAAATATTTCAATTAGCACGCGGAAATACACAAAAAGAAGATAGAGAAAAACAAAATAGCTGAGAGAAACGGAAAAACACGCAATTTGTATTCGCGGAATTTGTATGAAAGTAAACGTCAAAAACAATGTATTCAATTAATCACACAATATTGAATTTTCTCGTAAAATCTGGCCGCATTTCAAGTGAGAATCTATAAGAACAAAAGTATATACATTTGTATGCCCGGAGCTGTGAGGATGTCTACCATCCTGAGTTGTATCACTGACAAACCACCCACGTCAGCACTGAGGAGAATAGCAAGAGACAGACACAATGTGAGACGACACACAAACACCAGCTGCAGTGCGTGAGATTCAACAACACGTTCAAACGAGTACACGATGGAAAATCACATTGCTAAGCAAGTGTGAAGTCAGCACTTTAGTCTCGTCTGAGCTGGAGATTGAAGCGATGCAGAAAAAGCGATGATCTAAGCTAATATGCGGCCACTGAAGATGGCGACGAAACAGGCTGGTGATTAGAAGCAGGTGAAATCGAGTTAGCATTTAAACAGCATTTGGTAACTGATTACAAACCAATTGAATTAGACATGGATGAATAACATAAAGTCCATTTTGGAAATATTGGAAACGACGAATATGTTGTCATTCAAGTCATCCGGGTTAAAGGATTTGAAAATACGTTAAAAAAATTATCCATATAAAAATCATCGCAGTCTAACCTCCGAAATAATCAGTTAACTGGAAACAGGGAGACATTTAATTGCAGATAAAATCGCACTGTGCTGTGATGGCCTCACAGGCCGGTTTAGATTAATCGCAGCAAGCGTCAACACGTGTCGATAAACGTTCGTTGACTTGCAGCCACGTTATCAAAACAATCGGCCACTTTTGCAGCAGCATAAGACAGCACTGCCTATCCGATTAATCGCGCCAGGCAACAGAAGCACCCACGTCACGAAACTGAACCAGCGAAAAAACGCAGAACAAGGAGATAGCATGGAGCGCATGAACAATGTAACATGAGGCGGGGTTATGTCACACTCAGCGGCTCATGAAACTGCATGAAGTGGCAACGTGGCAAGCGACCACAACAACGCCACCACAACAACGCCACCACAGTGCCACTGTCCGATTCGCTACGCTGAACGACCGGCATCTAAACTGCCCTTCCGGTATACAAGTATGTGTGCATGCGTCGGTCTGTACTTGTGTGTGTGTATGTGTGTGTGTACACGTAGAGAATGTGAAGAGCACAGGTTCTAAACGCGCAGGTGAACACCGAAAAAAGGCGAGAGTAATGCCAGGACACGAAGCAAAGTGAAAGAAAGAATTACTTGTGTGTGTTTGTGTGTCGTCACGAATTTGCGTATAGCAGTACCACGTGCCAGTTATTGTACAGGTCGTGAAATATTGCGTGCGCGGACAGAGAATTATAAATAATTAGCCCGTGAACAGGTGCGCTGATAACATGTCTCTCCTGTATTTCTTATCACGAGTCTGCATATATACATGCAGCCAACAAATACGCTATTCCACCAGTACTAATTCATTTAAACACATACGTACACGTACTTATATACAAGAATACCTGTATGTGTAGGTATGTGTGTGTCTCTTTAAAAAGAGAAGGAGAGAGAGCGAGGGAAAAAGAGGAGAAAGTCTACTGGGAAATCACAACTAATCAGACGATAATGACTCACATTAATCAGACTAATAGAACGGCGATACGCAGCCAAACGCACCAGATTGCATTATTTTTGGCTTGTTGCTTCCTATCGATACATGTCGCTCAAGTAGACAAGATCGCCGCACGATGACAAATTAGCCGCACATTCCCTGCACAGTTGACAGCGCATCCAGGCACGGCTCATAAGTGGACTATTAGTGAGCGGCGATACTGGTACTGAAGCTCACGTTCTGCATCCGCTCCTGGAGGCGACGCATCACCAGGCCGCATAACCAGTTTGGCGGTCGTCCAGGCAAATGCGGCAAAAAGTGGTTGACGCCGCGTCCAATGCCGTTTATCACGTAGCACACGGTCAAACTGAGGAAAAATGCTGACCGCGAAGATGTCGCGCCACATTGCCGACGATTAAATCAAACGTTGAAACTCGTCTCAAGCATGGATAACGGCAGAAGCTGCAGATAATCCTCGCTCATCGATGGTGTTTATGGTGATGACAGGAAACAAGACCGCTGGCAAAGGTCCAGATATGAAGACAAATACAGAATAGACATGGGAGACATAATTCTGCACGTGCCATATTATCAGACAACGAAAACACGAATATACCCGCGAGAGTAACAAGTGAGGACAACACCCTTTTTTATGGAATGGAGGAATCATACAGAAGACTAATGGACACTAGACAATAACGCTTTCCTCTTTCGATTATGACGATATACCGATAATTAGAGGATAAAATGTTCCCGGACACCATATAAGACATTCATGCACTTCACGGATGCAGCAATAGAAAATCTTTTGATAATTGACACATTGAGAAAAGCTCCAACGTAGAATCTTCTCTTTGATTGTCTCAATGAAATTAGCCTCCATAAGCAGTGTGAATGTGTACTCAGCTTCAATAGAATATAACAACACCCAGAATCCGCCGCCACTTATACTTTAACAATTCAGGTTTAATCTGCCGTGGCGGAAAATACGTCGGAGACGATGATGCATTTATGCTGTGTTATTTCTTTAATAACTTCGGAACCAATACATCAATAGAGCAGTATTTCCAACGACACATTGAGCGACTTTTGACGTGGGTAAGTGGGTTGTGCCAACGGTGGGCTGAAGAGCTCATCAGAACATCACCATGGCAATAATGGTCCGCTAAATCATTGATCAAAATATATACAAATATACAATAATAAAAATATCCTGAATTCAGGCAGTCCGAAATGAAAAACAAACTGAGAATAGAACAAAAGAGTAAACGGGAATAACAGAGAATGAAGGAATAACAGAGAATGAAGGAATAACAGAGAACGAAGGAATAACAGAGAGATCAAACACCAGCTCAGTGATGACAATATTAACAAAATCCTTTATCATCCTTTCTGCGCCAGTACAGCCCACTCATTCACAACACACACACACACGCACAAACACTCACATCGACCTTGTACGTTTATCGTTTTGTTATTATACACCGTCGTGCATTTACACACCCTAACACACACACACACACACGCATATTGCAAAAATACCCGGAGCCGGCCGTTCCAGCAATCATTCACCCAACCCCACGCTCCTCCGTGTGTATGCCCTGTGTGTGTGTGTGAGCCAACCAAATCGACGCAATATTGCAGAGTAGCAGGAATACGTTGCAGCACAACACACACGCACAACAACTGGGTTTGGACTCGGTGGAACGTGAGATTCTCAGTGTGCAAGAGATTTATTATTTCCAACGAGTGCCTGTCTGAAGCATCGAAGTCTGAATATAGACTGACTGACCGCCGCAAATAGGCCAATATAAAGAAAATAATGAAAAAGGGCGGGCGAAAAAATTTACAAAAAGTAGGTTTCTGAGTTTTTTTCTAGTCTTACAACTGAGAGATTTCGTGAGACGGCAACTAGGATACGACGTAACGAAATATGATGCTGCAACTTTTGACAACACGAAATCAGGAAGAGAACAACATAAAACAGCACGTATCACAAAGAGATAGAGAAAGCAAAACATCCACACCTGTCTCTCTAACACACACACACACACACACACACACACACACACACACACACACACACACACACACACACACACACACACACACACACACACACACACACACACACATAACACGTGTACGCTAATTAAGAAAATGCATTCACAAGCTGAATGCGTGTGCGCGGGCGATAAGGTGAACGAACAAAGAAACAAAGCACACACAGACAAAACAATAAGCCAACACCGACACACACAGAAAGAGAGATAGAGAGATACAGGGAAACAGATGCACACGCACACAAGCAATCAAACAGACACCAATGACGGCAAGATACAACACCGCTTAAAAGCCTTTAACGAAGCAACGCTAGTATTACCGGAATTTATATGAAAATTGTTCCCTTGTGTGTTAATTTCTCATTCAGTTGCTGTTTACGATATGAAAATTCCGCTTGCTTGCTAATATGCACCTTGTTAGTTAGCTGACATCATGTTTGTTGTTTCTCAACAAAGCGGAGGTGCAGTTGGCCAGAGTGTGCATGCATACTGTACTTCACTGTTACCGTGTGAACTCCCCTATATCCTACTGCTGGTATATTTTCACACATCACGTCCAGAACACGCAACAAAGTTCCGATAGTGCTCGTGTGTGTATGTGTGTGTGTGTGTGTGTGTGTGTATGTGTGTGTGTGTGTGTGTGCGCGGCAGGTTAACCAGTACAGACACCTCACACTCAGCAAACAAGGCCCGAACAACGAGGACTACTAGGAATTACCGCCCGTGATAAACGACCTCACATACACATGCTACCTTAGTCCGACACACACACACAGAGACATGCAATAATGGACAAGCTGGCGTACACAGACACATTTCCAAGTACACCTCGGCGCTATAGAACACACACGCCCACACACATTAAAATAAACATATATGAAGTATAAATTAAACCCAATGACACAGCTGGTGTGCATGTGTGTGTGTGCATGTGTGTGTGTGTGTGTGTGTGTGTGTGTAGGTGAGTGTGTATGTTCGTGATTGTTGTATGTGTACGACTCTTGTGTGTGCGTGTGTGTGTGTGTGTGTGAGAGCGCTTTTGAGACCCTCGGGTGAAAAGCGCGATATAAATATCCTAATGTAATGTAATGTAATGTGTGTGTGTGTGTGTGTGTGTGTGTCCATGTAACTCTGTTAGAGCACACGGAAAAGCAGTGAGGGTGTCAGATGAAATATGAGTGTGTGCACGATCGTAGAGACATATTTCAGTGAAGAAGAAACATCATCCATCCGACAGCGATACTTTGATGAAAAACGAAAACTGAATTATACTAATAACTTGAACAATACACATACACATTACATACAAGCAAACGAAACGAAAATAATATAAACGAAACGAAAATTCCTCAGTTGACTACAATGAGGTTTCTGCTTCTAAATCGGTCTAATGAGTATATCGTGCGATTTGTATGTGTGTGTGTGTGTGTGTGTGTGTGTGTGTGTGTGTCTGTGTGTGCTGTTTCTTGCGTGTGTTGCTGTCGAGAGTGTGCGTGAGAGCGGCATGTGCATGTGTGTGTGTGTGTGACCGATCAATATGTGTAACCGTGGCACACTTACAACACACACGCATATGTACGTGTCTGTGTGCGTGTCTGTGTTACAAACGGACAGAGTACAAGGAGGAAGAGAGAGTTGGAGAGTTTGCAATACAGACAAGAAGTCGCCCAGCTTGCACTTTTTTGCCGCCAAACAAGAAGTGAGAAGGAAGTAATGCAGCCAGGACTGGATAGATAGAAGTTGAAAGCAGCAATTACAGAATAATGCTCTATTCGGTAGTCTATTCTGGGAGCGTTTTTCGTCGAATATACAAGTCACCACACAACAATAATATTTACAACAAAAACACAAATATAGCTGGCCTCATTCACACCAAACAGAACTTTCTATATTGAGAGATGCCTGATGGAATTCGCAATATGAGAAAATTGAGCGCGAATAAAAACTCAACAGTTCCCAATATCACCGTGCACGTTTTTAAAGTAAATTACACATTATAGAAAATCTACATCAGATCAGATCAGATGAAAGGTTGAGGGTTAGCCTTTGCAACGGCCCCTCTTCGCTCATATTTGTATCACTTAATATGTTCGTCCGTTCCGTGTTTCTATTCTTATTTTATTCCATTCTCCCTTTTCTTCCTCCTTTTCCAAAAACCATACAACCCCTCTTTCACCTTTTCCATTTCTTCCTTGTTTTCAAACATAAACAATGCTCTTCCTATGGCTTCTTCAGCTGTCTCTCCCTGTCCGCTCAACGCCCCTACCTTTTCCCTCAGGTCGGCATATCCCTCACACTTCAACATAAAATGCTCTAAATTTTCATTTTCATTTTCGCACATCCGGAATTTGTTTTCTTCTGTCCACACCCTATTGTTTAGTTGCATACAATTTGTTCGAGCCCAAATAAAAATTTCTGATGCCGGTTTATTATCATACATGTAGTCTACCTTTCCTATTTCGTCTCTGTATTTCCTATATATTCCCAAGGTTGACTTTTCCAACATTCCTTCCTTCCATTTACTCGTATCCCATGCCTTCACCATGCCTTCCCATGCCTTCACATCATTATCTTGCATAGAACGTGACAATTACAACGCAGTAACAGAAAAATATTAATACATTCCCAGATACCACCGGAATTGGTAATTATTGTGATTCCCAGAATCAATTTTGTACATTAAATGAAAATGAATGGAATGTGGCAGATAAAGATAAAATTTGCACAAATTAGTTATAATCAGCACAGTTTAAAATAGTCAAACAGCATGCATCCGATAATTTGGAATATTTCAGTTTGCCACACGGACATCAAACAATGCCGATATATGTCCTCACACACGCCGACATACCACTATATACACTTACACAAGTACAACACCAATTAACCTGTTCTATGGAACTCTCGTGATTAATCGTCCTATACACCGTCGGCACGTTAATACGCACACATTATCCAATGGTAGATTGGATACTTGGATATAACAGCACAATCATACATATGAAATAGAAGAAAATGAACTGACGGTTTTTTCTCGTCGATGAGTCGTGTGGCCAGTCCGAAATCTCCCACTTTGACGGTCATATCGTCGGCCAGAAACAGGTTGCCCAGTTTGAGGTCGCGGTGCACAATGTTCTGCGCGTGAATGTACTGACACGCCTCGGTCACCTGGCTGATGTAGTAGCGCACCTCCGACTCGCTCAAGGTGTGACGGTGTTTCAGCACGTGAACCAGCGACTAACACACACACAAACATGGACAAAAGATAAGAAAAGCAGATAATTTCTGAGATATCTGAAAAACTAGAATTACGTACAGCCAGCATTGATAGTAGCACAAGAATACTCTTTCTAATGATCTACCAACGGCACACAAAACCAAATTCAATAAAAAACACTGTCTTGCATTAACAGATAAAGAAAGAGCAGAAGAGAGACGAGACCTGCCAACCGAGCGATCCCAACAATGAAAACAGACGCTTGCAAGAAAATATTGAATTAAAAAGTCGCCATGTATGACATCACTATGTACTGCATATACAAGAAACGCAAGGAATTGTGTTCTCAGCATAAACGGAGTATGTGTGAATCTCAGAGAATAAGTAAATCTCATTATCGTTCTCAAATTTCCTTGTGGGCACACGGATAAGACTGTTGTCGCACTGACTGCCGTCGTATCCTCGACACGACAAGATCAGATAACACGTAGACGCATGCATTTCGCAGGTTTGAAAAACTTGTCACTTGACATGTGTGAGTCAAACAAGAGCGTTTAGTAAGGTGGACCTCACGTGGAGCCGGCATTGAAGCTGGCAGATTCTACAGATCAGAGAGGAGCACATCGATCATCCATCAAGACAGGGTGTGCACATTCTATCATGGGGTAATTGCTAGACTCAACCTCACACACACACACACGTATACATACATGTACAAATGAAGAGAGGAAATAATCTGCCACACTGCTAACAAGCAGAAGCAACATAAGTTTATTGCGGCAGGGAGAATAGGAGAGCGAACAGGAAATGAGGACAATGATGAGATAACGAAACCCTCAGTGGTAGTGCATTCCCATATAGGGGGCTGTATACATACACACACACATTCTAGCGAGATAAGTGCGGCTGATAAAAAACGAGCGAAAGCACGCGCATCTACACAGACAGCACCAGCAAAACAAACGCGGCGCGCTTCATTAAAGCCTTGATGTCATGTCGGCTTATCTAAATTGGTTTAATTAGAGAAAAACGTGCTGGCTTGTTGGCTGCACCTCGGCCGTGCTGAATAAACCATGCCCAGTGCGAGCCAGGCCGTACATACAGCAAGATTTGCCGATATTGGTCGGTGGAAATTGGTTGAAGGAGACTAATTGGTTGAGGTGGAGGCATGTGGTAATTGTAATACCTCCTTTGAACCAACGACACAAGCAGAACTACAAAATTGATAGCCAACAAAATAATTGGGATTCTAATTACCAAATAAGCACTACTATATTCAGCTGATACAATATCATGACACTGTGTGTGTGTGTGTGTGTGTCTACACACAAGCAGGGTCCTCAAGTAAGACTAATTTCATCCGATCGCATCCACTTGATGTCATCAGCCAGAGATGATTAGCGTACAATGCCGACAACGCAAAGCCTAATTCGTCTTAATTGAAGCTGCGCTGGAGCTGCCCCAACGATGGCGAAAGACATACACACCGACACACACATACCGACACACACACACATACCGACACACACACACATACCATGCCCACGCAAGAATCAAGTGCATACATATATATCAAAATACACATAGCAGATGGAAATTTAAGTGTAATTTTTTCGCTTGTTTGAAAGTCAGACAAAGATGAATGTCACGTGCAACAAACAAATCTTGAAAGCAAAAAAAAGCAGACCAAATGGCACTAGAAGAGTGGAAACACTGCAACAACACTCTGCTTCCTGCACACTAATTATGTCATCCATTCGACGCTTCTCCAAGACGTCAACGCACAAAGACAGACATAAAAACGACGAGCGTGGAAAATTGTGAGAAAAACACACAGCAGAAACTAGTTCGGTGGGCGGTGGCAGGCAAAATAGTTGGCGCGTGCGCGAAACACGGCGATCGCAATGTGACAATCACAGGCACACACACACACACACACACACACACACACACACACACACACACACACAAAACCATACAGACACACACACACACACAAAAACTGCGGAACACAAACAAGAATTGAGGATCAGCATAGATCGACAATTAAACGACAGATATGCCAAGACACACTGACGCGGGGCGTGCGTAAATCACGCATTCTCAAACCAGCGGTCATTGAACCCACACTGAGTTTTTAGCGTGTGAAGCAGGCGTGGATTTGCGTTGATCTGCACCGGTGTTGCAGCCGGCAACATGAACACAATCGGAATAAGAAGCTTACAACAGATAACGATACATGACACAGCCAACACGCACGCACACATACGCATAGCTACACACGCAGACGTTGCAAATGAAAGCAAACAGACAGACAGATAACAACGAAATGCGCCGGTGTAAGTGCATATTCACCACGGTAAGGATGAGCCGAACACACAGTACAGTACAGTACAGTATGACATTTATATGGCGCTTTACACCAGAGGTCTCTAAAGCGCACGCACACAAATACACAGAGACAAACACAACACACAGACATACACACCCAGACAAACAAAGACACACACACACACATATATATAGACACGCGGACATTAAAGCATCACAAGGCAGCATACACATATACACACACATAGACACGTAGACTAACATAAGCATAGACTCTCACATACGTATAGATACGTTAAAGAGCAAAGACAATAAGGCTAAATACGATATTTTTCTGAGATGGTGACATAATTATTGTGGCCTGATGAAGAGTACGAGATGTTAAGGAAGTATTTTCTACAGTGTCGTTTAAACGAATCAAGCGATCGAATGGAACGAAGGGAAGACGGGAGTTTGTTATATATACGAGGGCCCTGAATAGAAAAACAACGATCATAGTGAGAATGGCGAGAAGGAAATTGAGGCTCAAATAGTAAGCATTTGTTGTCAGACCTAAGGTGAACAGAGTTGAGTGGAACCTTATACGAGAACATGTTGAATATATAGTCAGGTTTGTGGAGGATTAAAGCAGAATGGATAAGTGTACAGATGCGAAACTCAATCAAAGCTTTAATAGGAAGCCAACCTAATTTTTGAAGATAAGAGGTAATGTGAGAGCCATAAGGGAGGAAGAATATAAGGCGGCAAGCTTTGTTCAGGATGGATTGAATTAACCTAAGTTGGCGATGATTCAAGGATAGAAAAAGTGAGCAACAATAAATTACCCTAGATACTACAAGAGCATTAACTAATTTACGAGAAGCAGGAACATCAATAAACTTACGTATAAAGTAGATACGGCGAATTTGAAAATTACATTGGCGGCTAATCTCGGAGATATAGGGATCAAATGATAACTTGTCGTCGAAGAGTACACCTAAATTCCTAACAGTAGCAGAAGAAGAGAAGGGAAGCGTAGTAGAGAGAGGGGAAGAATTAAAGAGCACATATCGGTCACACACACACACACACACACACACATAAGAAGAAAACCACAGGAAGTGGAGAGCAGAAAAGAAAGGGCAGAAGGGGAAGAACACAGCCGACGTAATCATAACCGCACGTAGACACTATTATATATTGAGTGACAAAAATAGTCATATAAAAGTTGATTCTGCGGAGACATTTTTCATGAATTAAAATGACATTTTTTTATAAATATTCCGTCGATATAAAACAAATTTTCCTAATAATAATAAAGAAAACTAAGATGAAGCGAGCCAACAAGCAGTTTGTTCAAACAAGAGTTAAGAGTGTGTTTTGTTCGCTGTATGTCAACAAGAGTATGTATATACACACCAATTATATCGGAATTTAAAATCACCAGTCGAGCAAAACAAGTTGAATTTAAATAATAAAAACACTACTAATCACTGATTATACTGAAAAGAAAAAACAAACATAAAACGCACAATGATTCATTCACGGTATTAATCTTGGGATGAGTTAATCAAACAACGACACACAAACGCAAACACATACGCCACAAAACCACAATTAGTAATTATTCGATAAAAACGAGTATATATCTAATCAAAGCGAATAGACCGCAGGAATGACTCAAACAGAAATACACTCGAATGCAATGATGAAAGACTAACGTGATAATACAAGAGTTTGTGTGGTACAACGTAGATCAAAACAGATGCATGCATGTTTGTATGTTTGTGTTCATCCGTGACACTTCTCGCGCGCGCGCGTGTGTGTGTGTGTGTGTGTGTGTGTGTGTGTGCGTAAGGAGCGTGAGGAGTATACAGGCCAACATGCAAAAACACCAACATCCGACATATACCAACACAATGCAATGGAACTGTACGACCAAGCAAGCTATGCCTGCGTGTGTGTGTGTTTGTGTAAATGGCGTGTGGATGGCACCATGAACGAAGACAAAGCACACAACTAATGGCCACCGCCAAGACACCATCGTCATCACCACTGACACAATAGAATGCCAACACACATACACATGAACATGTTGAGTGAGTGTATGTTTGTGTGTTTGTGTGTGTGAGGAGCGGAAGACAGACCGCTAGCAGTGTGATGTTAACGTGTGTCTAACGCTAGGCTGCAGCACAACAAACACACGCACACGCACACGCACACGCGACTGAACACCACTGTCAGCCGCCGCTGTGACCACACACACGCACAAGGAGCAGTGTGGAGCAGGTGTGGCCAGGTGAAATGACGAATGAAGCGCGTTGGTGCAGTGTTGAATGCCGAGGTAACGGGCGTCACGCGCAGTTCAACACCTGCAGTGGAGGGGAAATACCGCCCATCTGCCAAATTTACTGCGTGCAACAAGAGGCGACTAAAAGCAGAACCCCTCATTAGTTGCCCTCATTGTCTCATCCTGTAGCTTTATGATGCAATAATCCTCTCGTACTACGTGTCGTTGCACACCCTCCTTACCTCTCAATAAGAAAACTGATGTACAAGAAGTGCCCTGGCTCATGAAATGTGCGGGTGTGTGTATAAGCCGCGTGTACACGCACACATTACATGGCAACATACTAAAATGCCTGTATGTCATGCCATGACTGTCAGTTCAGTCGAACACACTATGTCTCAGTCCACGACACGAACAGAAGAGAAATATGCAAGGATTCTGACTTACATGCATGCACGCACACACGCTCACAAACAAATATAGCAAAACGTAGACGAGCAATTTTGAACGGCTGGAAGGTGAGGCTGGTGATTGATTTGACACGGCATTCAACCAATGACCTCTCAGGTCACACAAGAACTATGCTGACTATTAGACCACACAGACAGCCTCCCACACACACACACAACGTAAAGCAAAGAAATACTATGACAAAATAGAGTCGGTGAACAAAAACACATCCTTCCGTGGACTTCTTGCGACGGCAAATCACAAGTTCGAGATAAGAATGAAGTTCTTTTGCCCTGACCTTAGAAGGTCATGCGCGTCAGTCGTGAGAACGCAAAAGACTGTGACACACTCAAAACACTCCACATAACTAAAACTCCTTGAGGCGATCGAAAATGCATTACATGAACATGACCTCACTAGCACATCCTTACACACCCACTTTTCTCCAATCGCTCCACCGGCTTTGTGTTGTCTACTGACACCCTACCTCGGCCGCATATAAACACACGGCGCAACGCCCCGGGGGTGGGCAATCACAATAGTGCGACAATAACACACGACCTTCTCCATTAGTTGAGTGCGCCAGTGTCATTCTTTGAGGTGCCGTTTTATAGCCCAACGCAATGCCTCATTCTCGCAAGTGCTACCGCCAACGGTTGTCGGCAGAAAAAGAGGAACGCGTTGAGAAGACAAACAACGCACGCGCGCAAGCGACCCAACTAAAAGAAACACGCAGAGAAAGGACAAAATGACCTCTTGCGACTTTATGGCTGCTGTAAAATGGGAAATACTAGACGAATCAACAGAACACACAAACACGTTAAGAGGTCACTTGAAAAACGGAAAAATTGGAACAGACCATTAATAAAAACATACCTCGATTGTAAATACCACCTGCGGTTCATTTCCACACTAGCGCATTGTATGAACGATGAACTAATACGTTTTTTCTATAGCTTGTCAACGCAAAAAACAATTCCCTAGAACACCAGCAGCTTAGAAAAACACAAGCTCCCCTCAAGTTCAAGCTCTAAACGTAGTGCTAATATACCAATATACAGTATCAGCCCAAACAAACATTTGAATCGCCAATCTGCAAATTAATCTCCAGAAATTATCAGGCCAGAATTAAGTGATCTCTAAGACCTCGTCTTAGGCCTTCAATGACCCATATCGACAGCACTCCACTAACATTGACAAGATTATGAACATCGTTATAAGACCACGGTTGATTCGCATTTCCATCTCGACTCACAGTCATTCCAACGCGAAAACAAATCGCCCATTTTCAAGATTCTTTGGCCTTCCGTTCATCAAAACCCGGACGAAGCGAAGCAATATAAAACGAATTTGAGAGACAGGAAGATCATTCACCTTTTTCGGACAGTTCTCAAGTATGATGTAGACGTTGTCGGCATCCTCGAAGCAGTGTTCGAAGCGAACAATGTGACGATGTCGCAGGCTGCGGTGCAGGTCGATTTCGCGAGCAATCTAGCATCACACAGCGTCGCACACATCAAGATTTAATAAACACATTTTCTCAATCAATAATAGCCCCGTCATTGCGACACAAACACACCACTATGGAATCACGCAGTACCAAACACAAGAGCAATTATCAAACTGATAAAAACAAGTGGAAAAACTCATTGGACAACAGCTAACGGTCACACAACTATTTAAACACTATATCCCGAATAATGAATAACAATTAAAACAATAGACACACATAAATTTGTTGTGTTCAGGGATATCATTATACGTTTGTGGAAACGGAACTCCAATAGACTGTCCCTGCTATAGATTACAGTATTCTCTAATAACTGACGAATAATTCGAAGAGAAAGGGATCTGCGTCGTGCTGTGAATCGCGCCCATTCGTAAAATTACGGGTGCCGCAGTGGAAGGGGAAAGAGAGAAAGAGTTAATCTGGTTGTAAACAACCGTCACATGGCCGCTGGCGGAACACACAGAGAAGCACACCCTGGGAGCCAACCATTGGCAAGAAAACAAACCTTCACTCTCTTACACACATACATTAGTGTGTGAGGGGAAAACGTGCGAGATAAGCCGTGTCATTGTGTCTACGCTGAAAACAACTTGAAGTTCGGCTCAATAACAAACACACACGCACACACACATCCATGCTCATGGGATGTGCCGGCCACGCAGAGAAAATGATACAATGTGCATCGTCTGAGGAAAATACGAGCGTACAAAACACCTGCTCTCTGAACTGAACTGAAACCTCTTGCACTTGGCGTATACATATACATATGCAGATAGTGAGTACGAGGTACGAGTGAGTGAGTGAGTCTACCTACCCAAACACACACACACACACATGATGTAAGACACAAAAAGAAACTGGAAAGACTGCAAAGATTGGCGACGAAACTTGCTCCGAAATTGATGGACAGGACCTAAGAGGAACGACGCCAAGCTTAGAAAAAATATCAGTTTAAAAGTAAAATTGATAGGTGAGTACACTCGTACACACACACACACACACACACACACACATACACAAACACATACGCACACAGACGAACGCAGATGTAGCAAAAGAGAAGGAAATCTGATAATGACAGTGTATAAAACTTCGCGGAAAAACCGCGTAAAACTTTCGACTAAAACAATCGTGTATCAACAGATAGAAAAACATACACATATACGACGATAGAACAGTATACATAACAACGGATAAGACAGACTGCACACACACACACACACACACGAACACGAATGAAAAAAGATGAACAACGAAAAAATTATCAAAAATCTCCGAATAAGCGTTGGCAGCCGTACACACACAAAAACACACATACTAAAAACGCAGACAAGACAAGGGTTGGAATAGTGAAAGTTGTTGGCATCAAATACAAGGAATGAATTAAGTTCGATACAGGAAGCAAAAGACATGGATTGACTCGTCTGCCAGAGTGGAATCATCTCATAATCTGATACACGCCTCGTCTTTCTGCTGTCAACGTTATGTTGAGTCATCATCATACCAACCTGACGTAAATGCACGAGGATTAGCCGACAACGCAATAGAACTGAGCGCGAGTGTGTGTGTGTATAAGATTACAAGAGTATGGCATTTCGCTGTATTCCACTGTGACAGAAAGTGAAGATTCCTGTTTGATGTCCATTTCCTACGACATATCCGATGATTTTCGTGGGAAAAAGGAAAACTGCGAAAAAGGAAATAGGCTTGACATCGACGCACACTCCATCGCCTGCCCATCAAGGAAAATGATCGAAAGGAAAGAATGCAGTGGACAAGCAAACAGAAATGACGACTGCGCCCCGCTTCCCTGGATACACTACTGGTTCAAGGAGCTTGTGTGTCACATATGATCGCGGTATTTCCTGCAAGACGTCACCAGCACCTCGCTGTTGATGTCATCTTGAATCAACTGATGATAGATCAACATGTGACACGACAGAAACTCCAGTGTCGGTGCTTGCACCCTGAGCTGCTTGTGTGACATTGTTTATACATGTTTATCTGCGGACGAGAAGAAGATAGCAGAATGGAGACTTGTTAAATTAGTCATCCACCAAGTGACTGTGTGATAACTGATATAAAGATAATTACATCATGAGTACCGCATTCGATGAGGTCCGATAGATCCACCATCCACCGACCACAACGCACAAACTAACCAGCAATTATGACAGTCCAGAGGTGACTGGATGAATCACGCTCGTTTACATTTATCGCTGTCCGTCAAATACAGCAGACTAATCGCATCTAGACAGTTCAATGAACTCAGGACAGATAATCACTACCACTCTCCATTTCCATACACGTACGATGTGCAATATAAACTATGATTCTGTCGTATAAACATATCTCCTCCACGGTATCCGTAACGCTTCGCAATTTAGTTAATCTAAATACATTTTCATATGGAAATTTTGTATTGAAAGGAATGAATAAGGTCTGTCTATCAATCAATATTCATAAATTACACTATCCCATGTGATCACACCCACTAATCTCATTATTTAGATATATTTGTGTTGAATTATGATGACTATCAGGTCTTCCTTTTCCTAAACTTGTTCACGAACCCGATTTGCTAATATTTCTTATATATTTAACATGATTGGAATGTAGATTATCGCTTCTCACTGATCAAGTATCGTATATACTTCATGGGATTATCGGAACGTTGGAGAAAGGTGAAAACTTGAATCAAGCTAGGCACTGGAGTCCGGGATATAACTAATAAATGAATTTCTAGCGCTGCTTGCAGATTCCGGCTGCATATCGTACTCTGCACGACAGATAGAAAACTAAAAACACCAGAAAAATAACACATTCCTGAATATGCAGAACAACGTGACAAACTTATCGGAAATCCTGCCTGAAAATGGACACCATGCTAGCAGTGTATAGTTAATACCGCATAATCGACACAGGCTCATTAATATCAACCATATTACGCACGAAGGAAACCTGATGCGAAATTTAAATCGTAATGACCGCAATTTGAAGTCAATAAACACGTGACGCACAAGCTAAGTGAATCTGCAAGCTTCAAATGAATCACTATCTCAGAAAAGTCCGGTTAGACTGACAAAATCCAGACACAAACACACACACACATGTGTGTGTATACTCTTGGTTTATATACTCTGAGCGCAATCTCTGTGCAAACTATGTACCAACAGAAAACGTAATATGAAGGAACCGTTACCAATCATACACACACACCCACAGACAGTTCAGGGTGTACGTGAAGAATTCGGGCTCTTGAGTGTTCAAGAAATTGTAAATATAATTCCAGAAACACGTAGCAACGCCTGGAGACTGTGAAACAAAGACGGGATTATTTCAGTCAAGCGTGACAGCGTCAACACAATATACGTGACATGATATATGACAGCCGACGCGAGTGGAAAATAATCCGGATAAGACAGTTCTCAAGTAGTCGGAAAAAAGCGGTACATACACTGGCTGATTATTTCCCGTTGACGAGAGAAATAATGTACCACAAGCAACCCAACATTCTACCAATCAGGACTCAAATATACGCGAGACATTTGGCTATTCAACTACCAATAGATACGCACATGCATACACCTCATTTTGTGCTCAAACATTTACCAAATAAATCTTCAATGAAGTTTGATGAAAATGAGTATAATATCACCCCAAACTAATGTGTGTATTTTCACTGTGTTCACCTCACAGCTATCAAACTATCTATTAGCCTTTTACAAGCGTTTCATAGACTGAAATTGAATACATATTCAACCACACAGGAATTAAAACAATTCGATTCTGCAGAATACTACACAACACAAAACGGTCAGATTGTGAGTCATGTGGATCACGACAGAAGAATGTCATGTTTATAATAACGGTACAGCCGACCTGGAAGTTATGATTCACTAAGGAATTTCTCACTGAATTAACGCTGAATTCCATGTGAAAAGGTGGATTTTTGGTTTCTCGCATTGGTCAACAAAGATCTCAACGGAAGGTCCTTACGTATTATCGGGAGGACCTTTGATTTTTACTTTTTCTTTTTTTTCACAGGGTTTGTTGGTTAGTATGAAGATCTTTGATTTACCGCGCACTGAGGAAGAGGCTGTTGTGTTCCTTCAGGAGAAAAATATCTTGCCGGCTGAACGAATCTGTCCGAACAATCACTGGAAGCAATTTCGGAGTCGTATTTGGCCGAATTCATGTGGCGGAAGCATGTTGCCTGTACTGATGTCTTTGAGTCACTTTTGGAAGCAATTGCGACGTTCTGGCCTCCGGAATTACAAATGTAATGTTATTTTATTGTTTTAATCGTTTCAATAAATAATTTACTTTAATTTTTGAGTCGTTTTTTAAAGGTCCTCCCGATAATACGTAAGCACCCAACGGAATATCTGATTTTCCGAGGAAGTCTGAGCAAAGACAAAACAGTCTAAGCGAATCACTCGTGCTGCCAATGCCAAATGAAAGATTGGGTTATATTCATAATTCAGTCCAAATTATTAGGCTCAATTTCAATTATTGGACCTGTTTAACTGTCCCCTCCTCCAGAATATAACTCCCTAATTCATCAACACAATCAAAACAGAAAACAGACCAAGTATAATATTAGAATGAAAATAGAAAACATAATGGATTACAAGTGTAAAGAAATTCAACAGTATTGGTTGAATATTGTATATTGCTTTAGATTAGCCGACATAGAAATTAATTACCCCAATTTACGGGCCGTACTTTAAATTTAGGAATTATCTGAGCGAAAACCAATCGAAATATAATTTTAAACTAGTGATAGACTATACATAAATTGTAATTGAACTGAGAGAGAATACACGTGGACAACGAGAAAACAACATGAATCGATAATGAATATCCTTCCTAACCAATGCGATAGTGGACGTGTGCTGAACATGAATGAAGCAAGACAAGATGAACTGCAGTAAATGACGGTACTCGGACTAGAACGCAAACACAAAGAGAGAGAGAGAAGAAAGGGAGAAGAAAAGCGAGGAAAGAGTAACGGCACACGTCAACAGGTGAACACCGCCGCACACACACGCACACACACACACACACGGACATAGAGAGAAGCATTAGTGACGCAGCGAGGGGCGCAATTTCTCGTCGCCCGACGACAATTAGGACCGATCAGGTGAACGCTTCCAGATTAATGGTCACCCGCGGCCCATGTCCTGGACAGCGGACGACGAAGGTGGGACAGACCGGGAAGCAAGGAGGGAGTAGAAGAACGAGTGGCAGACAGAGACGGGCATACATGGAACAGGGAGAAAGCAAAGTTGAGCATCATCCGTTGTACGTGTTTGTGAATAATCAAAGATGGTCATGGCGGAAAGATTCGTGGTTTCTTATCTGTGTTTGCAATCACGCATCTGAGCGCCGCAGGAGAACAAGACAGAAGCTGGAAAAGCATAACAAGGGCTTAATCACAAGAGGCCAAGAAAGAGAGAAAGAGTTAACTCGCCTGCCGCGTCAATCAGCCATGCCTGGCAACACAAAGGAAGTGATGAAGACGAAATGCGAAAAAAACAAGTCTCCACAGTGACATCGAATAACAAGGGTTCGTGACACAGAAAAGGACGACAAAGAAATGAGGAACTCAATGCGCGGTGAAAAATGCTAATGTAAATACCACCTTCTGAGAATCACTGCGTGGAAAATTTCTCTTCAAATACTGTGAATGATATGAGCACACTTGCACACCTGACAACACCATTCTTAGCCCTAAAAATACGAAACAGAGAGACGACAAGAGTATAACTCAGGTGGACAACTAGAGGTGCCCTTTATTCGAAGTTAAAGCTTTGCCAAGCATATACGATCACCAAGCCTCGAAGATGATTCAGGAAAAGTACTAGACGACACAGCCTCAATTTTCGCATTTCTCTACATTCTCTATCTGCGTCGGGTTCCTCCCTCTCCGCTGCTTCTACCTGTGTATTATTACACGGTTGTTCACGCCGCAGATAATGAGTGTTGTGCGACATGAGACACCGCCAATCAGCGGGAATTACTCGTCGATCCCGGATAAATCGCACACCCACACATACACGTGCACACACGCACGCACAATCACAACAGATCGTTTCGATGAAGACATCAGACAACCAGCAGTCATTACACATTGCTGTCGCAAATAACCGGCCGGCCATCTTCAGCTTCCATTTCGACATCACCAAACATCTGCGCAGAGGACGAGGATGGAAGAGGGAAGGAGGGATTGGAAGGCGGGGCAGCCGCCCGAGGCAGACGCCAGAGGTCAAGTGAGCCATGTCGCTGCTCTCCTGCAGTGTGGGAACTGGTCGTGTCGGCAGCATGACCAGAGGGCCTCCTCAATGAAGATTGATACACGGCTGCAGCAAGACCATTTCACACAAAGGCAACGACAGCAAATGTCCCAGCAGACTGGATTAATTGCCATCACACACGCACGCACACCCACACATACAAACCAACCTACATGATACTATAAGTGGGGACAATTCGCTACATGGTGCCACCTCTGTGACATTACACGAATGTTTTTCAAAACTACGTGTGAAGAAGGCTAGATAATATCTAACAGAAACAGTAGATGCAGAAGAGACATTAATTGGATGTAGACAAGAGAAGAATTGCAGCAGGAAATATTCAACAATATTCATTAAACAAATGTCCTTTTGTCAAAGATTTCGGAAAAAATGTATGCTTGGTGAGTAGGCACACTTTGTTTCAATATACAACCATTAAAAGCTAGTATAAGCAAAAACAACCTACTATATAACGTTCCCCAGTGGAAGTTTCTGAGTCTGGCGCAGTGAAGGCCCAGGCTTACATTATTCCACCATTATCGACCAAATCGACCGGTCCGATACAACGACAATCAGACCAACACCTGTCACTGCCACGGCAGCTGACCAAACGCAACCAGTAATAATCCACCAGCGCAATACACAAACGCACACATCAGGATCGTACTGAAAGCGAAACGTACTAGTCCTCGACCAGTAATGTTACATTAAGAATTACAGCCTATGCGCCCGTGTGGTAAAGCTGATCTGCAACCCAGTCTGTATATGTGTGTGCGTGTGTCCACGTGTGTATACGAGTGTGTATAAGCGGACTTGCCAATATGCGTAGTTACAAACCCGTCTTTATACGAGTATGTAGGTTCGTATGTACAAATCAGCAAGTCTACCTAGCTACGAATGCAGAGCGATGAAAATTACAACTGTTTCCCACACGACAAATTTCCTCTCTCTCTCTCTCTCTCTATGTTTCTCTGTGACACACGCATACGCACATGACATGCGACAACACGTGTGTGTATGCGTGTATGTGGGTGGTGTAGCACATGCCAGGGTACGTTCACCTATGACTACCTGAAACACCTGCTCGCTCACACACACATGCATGCACACACACGCGCTAAGTTTGTGATGCTTTTGCCTGTTGTAATATTCGACGTGTGTTTGTGTGTGTGAGTGTGGGTACTTTCTATGTAAATGTATATATACAGTGACAAAACAATCTCTTTACACGTTCGTCCCCGGATATGCGCGCATCTACACATAAACATAAAAGATGGCGAGAGAAAAATAAACGAAATACAGAGCACCTTCACGCGTTTGAGGCTTTCAATAGATCCATACTTGGCTGAAAGAAATTAGGGAATATAAGTTTAGCTAGACAACACGATAGCTGCAAACAATGTCAGGGATGTAATAACATTGCTCCTCATTGCTCTGTCCATTCCTCTCACAACCTCTTCCTTCCATCTGTTCGTGTGTGTGTGTGTGTGTGTGTGTGAGTGAGTGTACATATTTGTGTGTGAGGGGGTGTACGTGAACACAGTGTAAAACAGCACGTCAGTATGTGATTAGAGCACGGGGGTTCCGCGGTTCTAGAGCCACATGCGGCTCTTCAGCGCTGCCTAGTGGCTCTCTGGAGCCTCTCAAAAATGTTTTAAAATGAAAAAAGATGGAGAGGGAAATATATTTTTTGGCTGATTATGCATTTGTCATTTTGACATTCCAGCTTAGTCATTTTGATAGTAGGCTGATATAGATGCATACATCATGTGTTGCCTTCATTATAAGGCTTATATAAGGCCTTAACTTTTTTTTCGGCTACATACATATTTGTTTATTGTTTTTTTGGTCCAATACGGCTCCTTCAACATTTTGGGCTGCCGACGCTTGTTATAATCACACACACACACACACAAGCTTGTGGGGTCCTAAGACCTACACACAAGCTTGTGGGGTCCTAAGACCTACACAACAGCTTGTAACGATGTCTAACGTGAGACAGCTCAACACAGATACACAGACTATCAACACATCTGCAAATTGATGGAATGTCATGACAACATCAATAAGTGTGTTGATATGGCAAGAATGCACGTGGGTGGGTGTGTTAACATGGCCTGTGATATGTGACATGATTAGAGGTGTCAAAGATTATTATATGCTCCTATGCTCTCTCCCTCTCTCGTCAGGCATCACTAGACTCATACAAACACACTCACATATACATACATACAGCGGATTGAACATGCAACGCGTGTGATAAACACGGAAACATTGGAGGTTGTTTGTTGTCGTGATTCCTCTCAATTCTCTACTTTTCCTCGACTCCATTCCTTTTTGTGTGTGTATGTGTGTGTTCATATATACGTCTGTGTGTGTCTTAGAACAAAAGTCCAGCCCTTGTGGCTGAATCTTACACACACACACACACATACATACAAACAGGTGGTCGTCACATGATCTACCCCACGCAAACTTACACACACACACACACACAGACACATTTACAACAGCAATGCACCATATGTACACTTGAACCAACCAACCCAGCGTGCAGTTAGTGTGTGTTTGTGTGTTTGTGTGTGTGCGTGTGTGTGTGGGTGTGTGTGTGTGTGTTCGCAGATGGCATACGATGAGTATTTTCCCACAGAGACCATGTCAGGATCACTCGAGCCTGATTGTATGCGGAGCGATACAGAAGCATGTAATCATATATGTCTGGTTTTATTGTCCTCTTTGTATCCTATACATCAATTTGTATCCTACGTCTATGCCTCATTTCATTTCTATTATTTTGCACTGCATTTTTTTATTTTTGCATTTGTGCAGTGATACCACAAGTATAAATTTCTGTAAAAATGTTAACTTAACATCGCACAGTACATAATATCATGTTAATTCAGATGTTTTATGCTGCATATTTCCAGAATATCGGGCAAATTGTTAATGTATGACCTGCATTATTGACATTCACAACACACTACACTTTACACAAACGTAAGAAGGGAAAGAAGTACATAATATTCTTAAGTACAAACTACCCACGAATTATCCCGTGTACTCAGTGTACCCACACTTTACCCATCCATACACTGTTGACCACCACTCGTGTAACAAATCACCGACAGCACGAAAAATGTCCTGATCGGCAAAAAATCCAGGAGCCCAAACGCGCACACACACGCATACAGAAAGAGAGACCGACAGATAAACATACGAGTTCGTTTTTACACATGTCAAAACATGCGAAGACGAAACGAAAAAACAAAGTGCTCACGTGCTCGTGTGTGTGTGTGTGTGTGGCGGTGAAAAAACCTCACACACACACACACACATACTTCGACTCGTTGCCAATTATCATTATTGTGGTGGCGTGTACGAGAGCAGCTGTAGCTCTACTCCCGTTCAACACACACACACACACACACACACATACACACACACATACAGGCAGGCAGGCACGCACAGTGGAAGAGGGCAAAGCACGCTAGAGAACAAAAAACTCATGAGGGTCGGAAGTGAATCATATGTGCACACACACATACACACATACACACACACACACACACACACACACACACACACACGAGTGACCCGTGGTATTCAACAGCAGAGGTGTAAAAACTACGCATAACTACGCATGACTTGTGAGTAAGCACGCCTCACAGCACCAGAAACACCACACACTACACTACACTATCGTCCACACACACACACACACTAGAACGTGCATATTACATTTTTAAACTCATTTGCTATGAGAACCAAGCTGAAAAGACCCTAGCATCGTTGACGTGGGCAGTGTGTGAGTTGGACACGCTCTTGTTCCTATTGATCTCCTCTTTCATTGAAAGCTAAGCCGCAGTTTGAAGTTACTTTTGAAAGTAAGTTTGTTTACTAAGTTTAAGTTTTTTTGTTAATTAAGTTTAAGTTTGTTTAAGTAAGTTTACTTAAGTTTGAAGTTCGTAAGTACTGCTTGTTATATTTGACTCATCACTGCAGTTCCTTAACCTCTACAATATTCCTCTACTGAACTCTACGGAATTGTTAACAAATTGAAACGTTTCTGGTCTTTGAATAATACTGTTGCTGATGAGAGACTAGGCAAAAGCGGCTTATCAGATAAAACCGGCTGCAAATTGTTTGCTCGGTCAGAAGAGATGAGCTGAGCTGCTGACAACGTGTGAGGCAGCGCGTGAGGCAACATAACAAGACTGGCGGCACCAGGAAATGTTTGCTGCGCGTCCACAAAGCACCACAACCATACCAGACAACACACACACACAGCGATTCTCACCTTTTCCTTGTTGTGCGGTTTCGAGATGCGGCTGTGCGGAATGATTTTTCCAGCGTAGACACGGTTGTTGGTGAGATCAATTAGCTCGTGCACACGGGCGAATCCTCCCTGTCCACACAAATCACACATGATGCACGCAAGTCAGCGATACACGTACATATCCTTGATATAATGTCGAATATAGTCCTGGCAGTGGGAAATTGCCCACATATGATTATGGGCCGCTGGTCTAGATTACTGTACTAGTCTATTACGAGGAAGACGAATAGGAAGATTAACAAGTAGCGAAACTCTTTTCCCTCTGTATGCAAGGCACGATCCGTATCAAAGGAAAATCCACGGTATTTGAGTAATAAATATGGCTAATTGTTGGATGATGGTGACACTCTGAACCTGACAGTGACATAATGATGAAATGAACACTGAATCAGTGAATACTAAGAAACCGGGAGATTCCGCAGTGTATCCGACACGTCTATATTGCACTCCATGGAGTCCACTACATCAACGACTCCATTTGCATATGACAAAACACATACACAACACACGCAATCACACACACGCACACACACCCACTGACACACAACGGACAGGCACAAGACGAATGGTCAAGCTGGAACAATCACACGCACCGTTGCAAAAAGCAGCCAGTGCACGCGCGCACAAAAACGCGAAAACCCCAACCGACCGACTGCAGTCACGCCGTCGTTGTATCGTCCAACAACGGTGTCTCGTGCGAGCCATGGAGAATTCAATAAGATATGAGAGAGACAAGCGAACGCACGCCCACAAAGCCCTACTAGTCCGTTACTGGCCAGATGAGCAATGAAGGCATCCTGGGCGTCAGCAAAAGAACTGGCAAAGCCGAGAGGATAGATGAAGAGAGATGGTGCAAGACTGAAAAACAGGACAACCATTTGAATGAAATTGATAATCTGAAAAATCGCCAACTGTCTTGCTATCTCGGCAGATCCGTTGACTCACGCATACAATGGCGAACACCGGCCGACACGACGCTGGTCGAGAAATAAATGATCATGCAACACAAAACACACTCCCGCACCTCTCAACCATCACTCATACTCGCGTGTGTGAGTGTGAGTCCCGACTCCAAAACGGAACTACCACGGGAGATGTTCACAGCATTGTTTGGTGAACATCAAGGGCGTTGATGGGTCGAAGCGACGGTGTTAAGACAAGCGTGTGTGATGAAGACGAAGCAAAAGTAGAAGACAATAGGTAAGTAGAAGATGCATGAGAGGTAAGATTGTCAAGAGGAAAAAGACGGAAGAAGCCCACGCAAAATTCTGCTGGAAAGTATTGCTATCATAATCAAGTACACATGAATAATCGTTGCAGTGAAGTTCCAACACAAAATCCAAACTAGAATGTGTGATGCGACCATGGTATCACGACTAATTATATTGTGGTTGCTCTTGTGGATGAGGCACGAAACAATATTCATTCTGATCAACAGTACTATGAAAATGAAAAATCACAGATGAAAAAATCCCATCATCATGACGCCCGGTCCAGTGAGATTCATTTTCCAGCCGTGCAGCATGCAAATACCACTATTGCATACTGATTGCATTCAGGCAGGCAGACAGACAAACAAACAACACACACACACACATACACATACACGCAAACATGCGACCAGTCAGGCAAAAACCGACAAAAATTTGACGGCAATCTACTGCTGCCAAAAATAGGCAGCCTAGGCAGTCAAACCAGCCCCTCGCTATCGCCCCGCTCTCACAAGCTCTGGCTGGCAAATATCGGAGTGCACGCACACCGTCCGATAAACGCACACTAATTCGGTCCGCAGCCAAGCATACATGCGTGAAATAAATAGCGTCTTTTCGGTGCGCCAAACACCACTGCCGATTAGCAACGGTCTCAAGGCAAACAACTGTTGTCTCTCAACGGCAAAATGACTCTATTCTGCAGGCAGCAGATCAGAAAGGTAAGCAAATGCAAACTAGCTCGCTAATGGTGCTGGTCGCACGTATCAAATCTATATCGATAACACGACAAGTGCTAGAACACCAAGTGCTAAGAACAAGGCATAAAAAGGGCGAAACACACACACACACACAGTGGCCCTGAGAATACACGAACGTCTAATTGCGTGAACAATTGCCGATCGCTGTCAGATTACTAGGCGTCAACATTGAAGACTATTCACTCACGGCCGAATATAATTGCAACAGGGCTCACGTGCAGACTTGTATGGAAGCACCAATACAAACAAAGACACTCACTCACCAGCCGTTCTGCTATAACAATGGACAACTATACCGAAAGAAGAGATTTGTAATTGGAGATCATGTATACTTTTAGGGAAGAGTAGATGACAGCACCTTGCTATGACTGTCGGGATCAGCTCTTGGAATCTAAAGCTCACTCTTTATACGCCTTTCCGGCCTTGAACCTTCACGGTTGAGTGGAAACGTCTGGGCATCTCGTCGCAAAAATCCTGCACGTTGAAACAGGATCATCATACTCACGGAGAGTGATGGTTACGATATTCCGAGACCAACATCTTGCTTTTCCGTCATAGTCAACATCATCAATACATCTCCCAAAAACCGTCTAAGCCTACAAATCGACCTAGCAATATTTGATATGATAAAAACCATGTTAACACAGCAAATATCAAACAGATACGCTGGCGAATATCTCCACTGACACACAATGGTCTGTGAAGACTTGAAGACCTTGTGTCACTATAGATTACACGCAATGCTCACCGAAGGCCAAACCAATATGCTGTGCCAATGTTGACTATATTTCGTATGCAAACCTGTTGAATATGCATTGGTGGAAGCTGATTGGCAAGTACGATTATCGACAGCTCACCAACTCAACGCATATATATACATACTCAGGCATAAACAATGGTGTACAAACAAAAACATCCCTACCAAACATATCCAATCATATTTCGCCGAAGTGTCGACAATGATAGACGGCAGGAATAAAATGGTGGACGAAAGAAGAGGAGAGAAGAAACAAGTGATAATAAGTAGAGGAATAACTTGCAGTAGGCCTTCGTTGAGTTCTACACCAATTGACATGTCACTGGTGCATATTCACAAGATAGCAGCAGGACAGCAAACAAGAAACAGTGAGAAACCACTGGGGGAAATTGCCGAATGTTCCACATCCTCAGTTGTTCACCAAACACAAATACTGCGTGAAGCAATATCGACAACGGTTGAACGATACAAATTGGCAAAAACGGATAACAAAGAGCGTATAGACGAGCAGAATTGCAAGCAACTTGAGCAATAACGCTGGTCTCCACCCACTGACAAAAACGAGTTCATCGAGACAAAGCCAAAGCCAAGACTCCCGAGCTCTGAACCAGAACAGAGCAGAATCTCGCAGCCAAGTGCAAGGTGGTCATATTGCCGCCGCCAACCACCAGATCGCCAACGTCGACCGCAAACCAGCACTGATGTCTGAGTGTGACGTCACGACGCTGTGAGTCTCGTGACACAGATAACGCCGACAACGGCCGATTGATGGACGTGTCACATGCACGCGCATGACTGTGTGTGTGTGTGCGTGTGAGTATGTCAGTGTATGCGTGTGTGTGTGTGTGTGTGGGATGTGTGGTATGCCGATCTGTCAGCGGGCATGCGTGGACGTGTGAGCACTGTGTGAGTGATGACCAACCAGTATGTTGCAGACACCCCCCCCCCTCTTCTTCAACCCCCCCAACGAAGACTACACATGTAGGCCAACACGCAAGTGTGAGTGCACACAAATAAAGAGAGAGAGATGAGAAACGGGAGAAAAAAGCACAGAGAAGCAACGGAACTTGGTCGTTAGCGAGTGATAGCTTTGTAATGGCATATATCGCTGACAGAAGCTAACGAGAAACAATAGGAATGCACTGACACCAACACACAAAGAGAGAGAGAGACATAAAAACATGCGCACAAATGGGATTATAATTACGACAGAGAAAAAGAGAGTCAGATGGCGTGAACACAACAGTAGCAATCGGAAAATACAAAACATCAGTGTCATGGTGATAGGTCGATAGTGATATTTGCTAAGTGAACAATAATTTCAGTGCAAATTCGATTGTGACGTCATAAAAGTTACAGATTCACGTGCATTGATGCAATCAGCACCTGAGACGAGGTACAAAAAGCAACATACAAACGCTCGAAGATTTTTGTACAACAATCAACTAGTCGTGTGTAGATGCTCTCAAAGTCAGCACTGAAAGTAATTTTGCATGCGTATAGACTAGCCATCCTTAACATATTTTGCCGCCAAAAAGCACGCAAATCCCAAAGCATGATAAGCACAACAGAAGAAGCAAACACATATACGGATAGAATATATGTTGAATATTTGTAGTCCGCATACAAAGATAAAGCACAGACGAAATACAAGAAAATAGATGAAAATGTAATTGAACATACATTAACAAACTAGTCTCGAGTATTGTTAACAATATTAAACGCTCAATCACTCGAACCATTCTCATCGAGGTGCCAGTATAAAAGGCGCACAATATCGTGCTGTTATTTTCAATCACAGAAATCACGCACTTCCTTCATCTGCCACTGAGCAGAAAATTGATGTCATCGAAATATGAAGAGTGCACGTGCCACAAGCACAGAGGCACACAGGCGGCTGGCGGGGACGCGCGAGGAGAGCGGTCTGAATCAATGACGGAGAGGTCTGAATGATGGAGTCGTCATTGCAGACGACCAGCCGGCACTGGCAAATTCCACTTGCCGGCGAGCGGATAAGCCGGCCGCTCTCAACGAACCGTGAATGTGGTCGTGACCACCGAGACCGGGACGATTCCAGCCGCACAGAGGCGAATGAATAGCCACTTTGACAGCGAGGCGACCAAGAGGATACTATAGACACGCACGGTGCCAATACACGTCATAGTGCTATTTCAATGAATATGTAGCACGTGGCCCTCAAGACCACACTCCCACTCGAATGCCACACACACACACGGACACGCATACACACAGACACGTACGCAGAAATAGATGGGAGGATGCATTAGAAACCGCACGCAGGGAAGTGGCATGAGGTCTTTTGAATACTCATATATCGAGGGTCTATTTAGCCGGATCAGATTGCCAGGATGTGTTTTCAATGGAGTTGCGCTGATTTAAATGACAGAACGAGGGCAATAACGCGTGATAGCAGCGGGAGCATCTCGAAACCAAATCAAAGCATATTTCGCAAGGAAAATGCCGCACGAAGACCTTGAGCAAGACAGCACACGACAGCTGTTCTATTTTTACACATAACCGAACGTCGCAGGCGTGGGATTTCGTAAGATATAGGTTAGTATGGCCCGGTGTCAACATACATCCAAAACAAACAGCACAACGAGTGCTGGCGATATTAAGTAGAGTAAGCCAATGCCAACAAGGATGTACAACTTTACAGAGTGTAATTTCTCATCGTCCTCAACAACAAGTCGAGAGAGACGTCAATTATGCTTGCAGAGCAGAAATAGCTATCCAGTGCAAGTGAACCTGTGTTTTGCCAATGTGCAAAAACTACGGATGTCACAGAAATAAACAACTGTTTAGAAAAAAATCACACGTTTCGGGTCGAACGAGCAGTAGGAGATTGACCATTCTTCAGTAAAGAAGATCATAAAGAATGATCAATTGAACGATAGGAAACAGCTAACGTTAAATTACCCTAGGAAATCATGAAGGATGGAAGTTCGTGAAAACGCTAGCAGCATTGATAACCACCGCTGTATGTGGAATCAATAGCGCAAAAACTGCAGACAAAGAAAAGATAGGGAAAACAAAGCTACATTACGTTTTGATCGAAACGCTGAGGCGAAAGTCGAAAGGTGAAATTGAAAATACTGAGGCGAAAGTCGCTTGTAATCATATGCACGTGGCCATAATGTCCATCAAATCAAGAAAAAATGGATAATAAAAGAGCAAATGGAAAATGAAGAACGACATGACTACAGCCAGTGGTCATTTCCATTTCAATGAGAATGTGCTCGACGTGAATGCACGACATCTTATTGAACATGAACGAAAGGTGTCATAAATAGCCGGGTTGCCGGTCATGTTACCGTGGTCATGTTACCACCAATAAAACCCTCCCAGATAGTCCCGCAAACGAGCGGTGTTGTCATGTGTTCCGCACAAACATGACGTGCTATCAAAAAGCCAGCCCACAAGCGTGCACACAGCGTAGACAAAACAGAGATCAAGAGAAACACGACAAACTGTGCACACACACACACACACACGCAGCGAAGGAAGTGAGCCAATGGGAAGATGGCTAGCAGCCAGATTCTGCGGTCACACACACACACAGCATGTGTACTCACATGTGTACATGCATGTATATGTGTGTACGTACATCAACATGTCAGACACAATATACCGTTACAATCTCCCTCCAGTCAAGGTCGGCTTGACAGAACACAATTGAGTATCCCCGTGCCTGTGTGTGTATGTGTGTGTGTGTCCGTTGATAAATACACACACACACACACACACACACACACACACACACACACACACACACACACGTTGAAGATGGATCAACTACACTACTCCACGCCTCAAACACACGCACTCACAAATTGCAGAGAAAAAAGTATGTGCATGTATACGTATATAAACACATCTGGAGAGCTTTATTTATAGACTGTGCTTGAACGACTGGTGTGATTACGTATACTTAATTTGTGTGCGTGTGTGTGTGTGTGTGTGTAATTGCATGTTGCGTCTAATTGATGCTGGATGCACAACGCTATTAACACACACACACACACACACATGCACTCAAGCAAACACACACATACATACATACAAACACTCGGACAAACGCAGACACACCGCAGTAACTAGCCAAGTCGTTTAAAAGTGATTTCACGATTATTTTTGCGAATGTGTGTGTCTGCACTGTCCACTCAATCTCTGTCTCATATACCTGACAAAAACAATTAGTGATACTGAAAACAAGAGCGACACAACAGTTCAACACACACACACACACACACACACGCACGCACAAATACTAGCATACATCTAGCCATATCAGAACAAGATGAGCATTATATAACTTTGTGCAAGTATGCTAATATGAGACAGTATACTGATACGAGCCATGGTGGTGATATGACAGGTAAGAGTATGTCTATGACCTTCTCTCTATATTAGCTGGAAAGTACAATTGCATGGGCATACTGCATGAATATGTGACCTTCCCAGCAAAGTTCATATATTTGTGTGTATGTCTATGTGATGGTTGGCTGCTTAGATTCACGGTTCCATGTTCGTACAAAAACAAATGCTCATAAAAACAAATAACGAACCCACGGACAACAGTTACACGGTAAAATGCACACACACACACGCAAGTTTTTCAAGTGAGACGTATATGGCGCAGCGCAGACACTGCAGAGTTCCAGGACAATGACATCGGCGTCGCCAAGCGGACACACACACAAACACGCACACGACTTTTTCGGCAGCCGTGTTCGACATAAACGGCGTGCCGTCGACACATTACCTAGCCGCTATCAGACCTTACACACACACACACACACACACACACACACACAAGCCTAGCAGCGGCTTTTTAACCGTCGTGTCATACACACACACACACATACACATTCATGCACACACAGAGAGCAACCACGCAAGGACCCCCAGCAGGGCAAGACACGACCCAGCACTCTACCCAGGCGACATGTCTCGCGCGCTGGTTATCTGAGCGACCCCTCGCTATCTCTCTCTTTCTATCTTCGACATGTGTGTGTGTGTGTGTGTGTGTGTGTAGAGCGCCCGTGGCGAGTGAGGTGACCTCGCAACACCAAGTGAACTGGTTGCTTGGGTCACGACAACAAACATAACACATACATGCACATACACGGACATGCATGGCAGTCGGGGTCAATAGCCAACGGCATGCCACACACGAACAATGAACACACACACATATACAGAAATACACCAGGTTGATGTTGTGAAGATGAGCTGAGGTGGTGCGCGAGCGACTCACTCAGTTGTGTCATTACAACGGTCGCATCAACACAAACACACACACATCAACCAGAAATATTGAATGTAAAGTATACACGAGAAGGCCCAATGAAACATCGCCCCTACGTGCCAATTGGACAGTGGCTCTAAATACTCCTGCATGTCACTACTGTCACTACTGCTTCTAGTGACTATATCAAGAATCCTTCAAAGCCTTGGCGAGCAAACATCATATTATGAAATATATAATACCTTTTCTCAACTCTTCCTCATCCCTGAGAAAAATTAAACTACCCGTCGAGGGGTAACAAAGCACGAACCACTGACTTGGACATACGGGATATACGACACTATGGCGAGGTTTGCTGGAATATTGAGGCGAACTTGAGCGTGCTTCGATGTAAACGCATGAATAGGTTGGCCACAGAACGGACAGGCGCAGAAATGACGAGAGCCTTGAAGGCACTGGATCGAAATAATGAGTATGCAAGGCGAGCGGGTTCTGGCAGGAAACAAACTCTAACATTCCACATTATCGAAGCAAGTCAAACCACGTACAACACTCGCATGCGCTTCAAGTTACTAGAAGACCTCCACCAGCGATGTATATCACAAATTTACTGGAACGAATAAAACGCACGTACATATTTGTAGAAAAGATGCTATTTGCTCTATTTATAGTGAATGCACTGAACTTTCCTCTTAGAACTATTCTATATACATGCTATGCATAAACTAGTAAACATGCTGAGACGTGTTTTCTACAGAAAAAAGGAAATATACTTATATTATACAGTTTGTGCATGTTAGTGCATTCCAGATACAACTTGCACGCGTATTTTCAGCGAATTCGTACCACAAACATGGACTTGAAGACAAGCAACAGGAAGACAGTGCGCAACAGGACAGCGGCTGGAACAATATCCTCTCATCTATCTTCGCCAAACATCACAATTATAGAATTATTCAAAATCTCAGCTCCGATGGATAGAGGACAGATGCGGCAAAAACTGAGATCCAAGTCGCATGCTGCATACAGACCCAAATTCCACTTATGCTCCTTAGTATACATTCCGCTGGATGTGTTGATTTCAATCAGTCTTTCCTCCGAGAAGGCAATTCTATATGCGACCAAAATCTCAAATCTGCCGGTAAACGTGCAGTGGGGGGGGGGGGGAACACGGCGACCCTAACACGTCAACAGCTGACGTTTATATAGCTGGTCACAGAGAGAGGCAGAGAGCGAAGGTGAGGGAGCGGTTCTGTCTGATCGTGGAGTTTCAAACGTCGTCACTTGAGGCCAATTATCATACACTGGGGCCGACTGTGAGGACACTCGCGCACAGGAAGAGCAACAAAGAAAATTGGAGTGCCAGAAACCAACTGTATATCGCTTCTGGGTCAGTATGAAAGCGAACATCACCGGCATGTACTTGAAGTGGATCAATTGGTCAAATCCCGTGCAATTGACAAGACAAGACCCTCGGCTATAAATTCGTTACTACACCTGCCTCAACTGAGACAAGATGTGTATTTCCTACCTAAAATTATGTTTTACCATCACCCGTCACTGGATTCGTACATGACAAAACCGATGCCCGCACTTGAGAAAATTTTCCACTAAAGTGGGGAAGGAAAGAAAACAAATAACATGGAAGATAATACAAGAAACATCTGTGGACAACAGACGCTGAAGCGGATGTTTTCGAGTTGGAGAGATGAACATTCTAGCAGACGAAGCTCTTCAGAGGAGGAGTGACATGAAAGTCCTCGGGCGGACGCTGTACAAGCTTCTCAACTCAAAAAAGACTAGGGGATTTCGGCAAATTTAGCCGATCGACGCATGCGCAGAATATCGGCCACTTCCGACAGCGTCTCAATACCTGTCAGGCGATAGACATCTCTGTACAGATGCGACCCGCAGGCTTACATGCCAATCTCTTTGTTTCTCCGGTTTCGTCATGAGGACGGCAGCATACGCACACACGCTCATTCGACTCGGCCGATAGCGATGAAGGACGACTGCCGAAAGATAGCACCAACTTCGGCGTCGTCACACACACGCCCAGGGCAGACGCAGACAGACATACATACACGCATGTGTGTGTATAATGTTGGACAGGGAAGCCAGAAAACATGAGATGTTTCGGACAAACTGTGAGTGGTGATGTATGGTCCAGCAATTTATCAGCTCAGCGCACACGGTGGATATAATTGATGTTGTGTTAGTATTCACGTACGCGATAAAATCGTCAAAAATTCACCACACTTACAAAAATGAGGACTGTTATAGATGTAATCAGGTAGCTGAACTACGTGCTCAGATTCGTCTAACAGTTCGCTAAAATTTTCCTGTATAATTGTAAAATTCGCCTACGCCAGCTGAATTGGCAAAAAAGCTATAGCGGTTGGCATTACGCTCGAATTGCATGGTCGATAATGTGGTTACTCACGCACGTCAAGAGTGAATGCATATGCCACATTCAAAACAGATGTTAGTATGTGTGCGCGTGTGTGTGTGTCTGTAATGTCGATAACTGCGAGTTTCAGGAAGTACTTCACCGAGTCACCGCTGACAGATGTATGCACCGCACACACACACACATACAAACATAAACAACGATACGACAACACAAATCTGCACCGCATACACAAACAAACAACACCAGGTGCAAAAACACGTACAAATAAACACACACACACACACACACTCATTGTATATCGGATACATCGAGCCACACCATATGCGACAGTGTAGTTGAAAGTGCGTGTGTATAAGAACAAAAAACTACCACATTAGAATGAGTTAAAACAAAGGAATATTATAAGACACATTAGAAAGTCGGATAGAAAACATAGGGAACCCGTGCTTAATGGAACCACCATCTCCTCTAGTAACACCTGTGTACACTGACGCTTGTGTTTGGGAGTGAGGAATAACGACACATGCCAATAAAGATGTTGAACGAGAAGCGGGGAAACAAACAATGGGCACAAGTGCGCACGCAAGAAGACACCTTGTCATTGTAGCAGTGTGGGAGAGGACACATCAAGTAGTCTGGCATCACACACACGGCCGCCGAACCAACCCACCCAAGTCAGCTGCTGCGCACACGAGGACAGGTTTATGAGACACACACACACACAACGCTACAGGCGATGCACTACCTCTCTATCTCTCTATCTATGTTCCTCTTTCTGAAATCTCTCTCACTCTGTTTAGTGTGCGCCACGCACAACAGCCAGCTGATATCAACTCGGCACACACACATGCACAAATGTATGCATACCGAGATATTCACGCAATGCAGGCCAGTTTACAAGCTGCCGCAGCACACACATACACACACACACACACACGCACACACACACACACATGGAAGCATCATACACAAGACATAACGAGCTGGCACCCGGCAAAAACGACGACTACACGCCGAGAAAATATGCAGTCGGCAATACCACTCGGAGGTCACACGCGCACATACTTGTAGGCACACACACACACACATGTATACACGCGGCGTAGTACCAAAGCGCCGATACAAAGAAGCACGCATACGATCAACGAGCGCACAAGTTGGGGTATTGATGCGTAAGAGTCCGTATGTGGGTTCACGTGTATGCATGCGTGCTTGCTCGTTTGTGTGTGCGTGTGTGTTTGCGCTGGTCGTGAGTGGATGAGATTAGGTTGAGAGCCGGGTCGTGTTGGGTGGTGTGTGCACAAAAGGGCAGGTCACACACACACACACACACACGTATACGGACGTTGAGAAAGCAGACACTTGGCACCAATGCACTGGGTCGGCGCGTCGGTAACGGAAAATGTCTACAAAGATAAAGAGTGTGACCGATAAGGAAAGATTTTCGCCGATAAACCGATTATCTGCCGACTATACCGGATTGTACGGGTACTTTGGAAATTGTTATGCTGCGCTGGGGTTGCGATGTGCTCGCCGATGCAATTAGTGACGACAAGAGAAACGGACTGTGGAACAAGCATGAAAACACGACAGCTGTAGGGTGAGACAGATCAAATCACTCTCGGGGATCAATTTGGAGTGGACACCATCAAGCCGGTGTCAGCACAGCTCACTTGGACAACATCCGATCTCTAACAGATTAGACAACAGGTGTGTGTCGCACAGTAATACAGCAGAAACTAGAACGGCAGGTGGTCGGCGAACCGGCCGTAGCTAAATTATTTCCACCCGCTGCTGAAAACTAGACTTTCTAGAGTAGATACACTGACTCCTCAAAGACTGACTGACTAAATCCTCAAAGAAGAGCAGTGGCAATTTTGAGACAAGTTCATAGAGTACTTCTATTCAGCCAACTCTACTGTCATTCTGGAATTTCCACAGTCTCACAGAAGCCAGTCCACAACAAAGCACCTAGCAGAGTAGTCTCCACTTGGTTCTCCAGATGGAAGGGACGACGTGGGGTGATAGATCGAGAAAATCCCGAGAGCGGTGCGTTACCACGATCAGCAGCCGACACATTTTCACGTGAAAATACCGCGACCAAACACAGTTGTCAGCACAAACATCGGGGCAAATACACAGCTTACATACAACAGTACCAAGCAGTCCGAACACACAAAGAACCGGAGCATTGAGCCCTGTGTGGGTGTCAGAAGACGAACGATTGAGCGGTCTTGCGCAGCAAGCGTCCGACTAAACAATAACACTCCCACACACACATACACACAAAGAGGAGGTACACCCCATCTCGACGCGACTGCGAGAACCAGTCATCCATCACACAAACGGAGAGCGGAGTGCGTCCCGACCATTGAGAAAAACATGCGGTGCTGGCAGCGAGCATGCACGAGGGAGTATGAAAGGGTCGCTTTCCATGGAGTTGGCGCCACCATTAACACAGATAGAGACGACGAATGAAGACTGAGAGACGGAGCCGGCCTCACTCGGCTCGCTTGATCGTTGCTCTAGTGACTGGCAACACAGCACGCCCACGTGACGAGAAAACACTGAGCATCACGCCCACTGACTCTACGGCCAAAGGTCACCAGGGCGAACGAACGCGGGAACGCCTTATCCCATGTGTGGGTGTGTTTGTAAGTGTGTGGACACATGAAAATACGGCACAGTCATGATGGGAAATGAACAAGTGCGTGTGTTGCGACGTGTGTTTATGTACGTGTAAGTATGAAGGATTAGGCAACACGAAGTCATTGGAAATGGGACCATTCTCATGATTGTGGCTCTGAAATAAGTCACTCCAGTATCTTGTAATGGTTTCGTCTTTAACACAAAGACTTGGTGAACAAAATTTGAACAACAGGTTTTCAACGTAAAACAGATATATAAAAGTTCATTAAAAATAAGCAAGCAAATTGAGACAAATAAAATTTGTGAACAAAAACAACAAGAAGTCAAGGGGAAGATAGGAAACGACAGACTACAGCAGACTAAATACGCCTAGCCATAAAGTAATAGTCAAACACTGCTGTAATAGATAGGAATAATAAAAACAAGCACACTACTTCCGTTGAACGCGCTACTTCCTGTATTACTTTCCTCTTTTTACATCACTCGTCTCTGTGTGTATATGTATAAAGGATACGAGCTCGCTATAAGCTCAACATGCAGGATGGAAATAATTTAGAGGGTGTATTTGGCACTGGGCGTGCATGTGTGTATGTGTGTGTGTGCGTGTGTGTCAATCAGACTACCAACCGGTCAATACCATAGTTAGAATGCAAAACACACACAAACACAAGCACATACACACACACACACATACACACACACACACACACACACACACACACACACACACACACACACACACACACACACAAGCATAGTTGCGTGAGGCCTTGCTAGTGACACAATCAATGTAATTACACCAGAAACCGGGTCACTGTAGAACACGCACGCATACGCCGACACGTACCAGGGCCCAGTTTGTATACGTGTGTGGTTGATACTAAGAAGAGTGCGGGACTGCGAGCGTGTATGATTGTGTGTGTTGAAAGTCTGTTTATGGGATTGGGCATGACATTATGTGAACGCTAGTGAGAGTGCTAGATTGTGGGGCCAGACTCGTACAAGCACTCACATCTCTTTGACCTTGAATTAAATGGACTTCTTAAAACACAATTCAAATTGCAAGTAAGGTAGACAGAATAATAGGAACAAACTAACTGCAATACCACCCCTAGGAAACAAACTGATTGTCACATATTCACTTCTTCATTTCCTCAGAGATCGACCATGTTGAATGATGTTGATGAATATACTCCATACCAGAATATAAATACCTAATTGTCAAACTCCATGAACCCAACAACAAAAAATGGCAAATATTCACGATGGAAAACGAATGAAAAGTGAACGTGCTCTTGGACGAGCGAGGGGCGTGACTCAACGTACTGGTGCTCACAGGATACTGGTCAGGTTGCCTCAACAACAATAGAATCATTTAGCAAGCGTGTGTGCCGACAATGCGGTCATTGACATTGTTCAATATTCACTTGTTCACGCACATAGGTACACACGATCTGCGCCAGCCTCACACACGGAGAAAACAGGCAAACGGCAAACAAGGCACATACACACACACACCCACAGGCATGTGCGGAAGAACGTTTATGCAGCTGGAAGGAGCAAGACTGGTGCTGAGCTGTGACTGTCGCCAAGAATTAGACAAGGAATTAGACTCGACGGGAGGTCACACCGCTCACGGCGTGCGCACACAAGCGCCGAACATCGCAGTATCGGCAACCATGAGGTGGACAAAGCACCCTCACACACGCACACACACACACACACGTAGTGGGCTGAAACACCACAAGAAATGGGAGGGTAAAGTCGAGTTGACCATGGAAATATGCCTCCATTCTCTTTCTGTCAGGGTGTGTGTGAGTGCGCACCGCCGAGAAATACGCAATGCTGACCGACAAGATCACCGGCGTCCACCACATCTCGAAACACACACACAGACACACACACAGACAGGCATGCGTGCATATGTGAGACTTTGTGGCGATTAATAAGCCGACAGAGCTGGTGGCAGACCGCTGCCGTGGCAACGGGCTGGCGTTATCGTCATTCCCATCTGTGGTGGCACGCGGACAACAGATGCCGTGGAGTCTCGCCTCACTCACTCACACACACACACATGAGAACACGTAGACGCGGCGTCATTCCCAGCACACACAGCTTACAATCCACACTAACGTTGAACTGAGAGAAGATGCTCGAAACTCTTTGGTGTTTCAAATCGACGGCTTTTCAACCGCAAACAAACGAACGTTCACATGGTGCAGTAAAATAAAAACGTAACCAACAAAATTAACCAAAATAATAGATAATATAGATGAAAAGATATTAATGCAAGAAATGGTGGATGCAATATGAAGGTGTTTATCAGAGAAAAGTGAAAACATATTTGAGAACGGGAAAAAGATACTTGAGAATAGGAAAAAGTGGACCACAAGGAAAAACGGTTAATATGTGAGCGACACAAACGTAAAACGATCAAACTGAGTAGCATACCAAGCGGTGACCGATCCAGAATTGATAATGGATCTATTTTACTGAATAAGACGTGCGCATTTCCCTGTCGTTCAACGCAGCCGATAGCAATGACTTGACGAGCTGTGTCAAACAAGAACAGCACGCAGCACCAAGAGCTCACCTTTTTGTAGTCATGACTGCTAATTCAGTCTTCATGCTGTGCACCTTCAAATGCCAACAATCGGCTTCAGTACATATCGAGCATAATTGCATTGGCTCGCAGCCATTAGCGGGCCACGCTTTCGCACGCGCTTTAGCAGCGCAAAAACACCACACCTAGCACCTAGGCTATCATATACGATCACGCATATTGATGTGTGCGTGCGTGAATGTGTTTGCGTGCGCAAGCACGGTTAATTGGCGTTTGTTGTCGTCTGTCTGTGTGTCTGCGTGCACTGATTACAAGTCAACGTCTTCCCACGCCTCGCACCAAGTGTGTGTGTGTGTGTGTGTGCGGATAGCAAACACCTGCATTGTGCCACCTGGGGCTACCATGAGCACGCACACACAGACACACATACAGACGTGCATAATCCCGCAGCTGACGAACGAAGACCAGAGACGACGGGACCGGCAGAATGCCGACGAACAGTAAGTGCACACCAATTGTTCACAAGCGCACGTCTGTGTGTGAGTGTGTGTGTGTGGTGTTGGGCCGTTGGTGTCGTCATTAGAGAGAAGTCAGTGTGTAGACTTCGGTGTGATCACTGACCTCGCGCACCAGTGCAGTGCCCGGGGCACTTGGCTGCTTCTCGTCAGCGTCACATGAGAACACAAGAAACACACCACCCCAGTGATGACCACTCAAAACAAGGGTGAAGCGGTACAGTGAGTGAGTCAAGAAATCCCACACACTTCAGTGATGATTGAAAAACACTCATAATGATGATGACGAAAGAGGCTGGAAGATTATGAAGAACGTAGTGCCGGCAATGGCAAACGTTTACGGAATAAATTATATAGAAATGTAAAGTTCAAGAGTTGTTCAGAGAAGAGAAGTCATCGGTATCAATAGCCTAAATTAGAGGTCCATAAACTGTGGATAATTCGGACTGATGGGAATGGAGCGGTTGCCAAACGAAGGCCGGACAGAAAGTCAAATTTGTGTTTTTATCAATCCGAATTCGTTCTTCTAGTTTCTAGCGACTTTCGGATAATTTGGCAGAATAACTGAATTTGTTGGATTTCTCAGCGCTGTAATGGAAAATGAAAAGTTGGCTCATAAATAAGTGGGAAATCAGAGCGAAAAAATATTACAGACCCTAGTCTACAAGATGACGAAATGTCTGCTAGATCTATTGCATGATGCACACATGCCCATTTCATCAACATATTACACCGGACCAACCAGGGTCGTTTGTGCAATAGGTCAAGTTGAGGACTGTTTTGCTACACAAACAGCGCCAATTCGAGGACGCCGCCATACGATCCTCAGTCAGGCACGAAATTGAATTCTTGATGGGAAGCATTGGGAGGGATTTTTGCAGCATCGACAAATTGCTTCTGGCCACTGCACATACACACATACCAATACAAAGGAAATTTGATTGTGTCGTAGATCGGCACGAAACAAGCCACAGCAATAATCTGTCAACACATCGGCTTCTGCTTGTAACACAATGCTGCAGGTCTGACAAAACACGCGCTTTTATGAATACTGAAATTACATGCGGACTCCACTGTGCAGCGATGTTCATTGAAAATTCTGCAGACTTTTTCGTTGCACATTTGATATACCGGAATAGCGCGTTGGACAAGAACATAAGCAAGAGTTTGTGGAAACGATTATTGCAGGGCCTAAACGGTCAGAGGTTGAATTTGAAAACCGTTCTCGGAAAAAATTTGTGGACATATCACTGCTCAAAAGACACAGTCAAAATAGTCATTTCCATGCAGAAGAAATTTCATTATATTTCCCTCAAAACGTGGATGATTAGGCATGATTGTAGATGATCTGATAGGCATGTCACATACTGCCGCCTCTAAACAAGAACAATTTGTTGATCACCGCGTTTTGGCCGCTTACAATGCAAATATTCTTAATGGGGACTTTGTACCCCCAATTAAAATTTCTGGGCCCGCTTATGAAACACACACGCGCACACGCATAGAAGATACTGTTCACCCACACACACGCGGTGTGTGAAAGTGAACTTGGTTCATGGTGTTATCTGGTCAATCTGAGCCAGGTGTTGATGGTGGAACGGGCATTTCTCCAGCAACCAGACAACCACATCCGCCCGAAGAAATCACCAACGGAGACCAACAACCACGTCACCACCTACATCCGAAACACACACGAATGCCTCGATGAAGGATAATGGGTGGGTGATTGGAGTGTGGTTCATGCAGGTTCAGCGTGCCACCTCAATTACCATTCAGAACAGCAACAACGCGAAAACAGCGGTAAATCTGGCCCAGTAATTACTAGACAAGACGGCAATTCCATCAATCTCCATTGGCATACAAGCTCGGACACACATACACACACACACACACACACACACACACACACACACACACACACACACACACACACACACACACACACACACACACAGGAGCCAACACGAGAGAGCAAGACAGGTGGAGGGATGAGGACTGTCTTACGCGAAGGTACAATTGAATGTTCACAAACCAAACGAAGAAGCATCAAGAAGAGGACAAAAACGGCAGCGAGATGAAACGAAGTTAGAAATACGACACACACACACACACACACGTACATGAACCAGCAAAACAACACGATCACTACCACACACACACATTCCTGTGTAATGAGCGGGTTGAGTTGGCTGGTCTCAACTCGGGTCAAACTCGGCCGATACACACGCAAGATTTACTTGCTGACAGCTGGAATGGCAGTGTGGGAGTGCGTCCAGCTATCTGAGTGAACCGACGGTAGTTATTGAATGTGCTGCGTAAATCGTGACACACACACACACACACACACACACACACACAAGCCCTAAGGATGAGGAGATAGCCAACAATTCGTGAGTTCACCTAGCGCGGTAATCACTGAATGACCGCGTCCTCAGCAGGTAAAATGACCCTAGTGGATAAAAATCCTAGAAGCTTGTCTGGTGTAATGAATTGACGGAACTTTTACCCGGCTTCAAGAGACCGGGACTAAAAACAAGATCCACTTGAGACCCAAGAAGCAGCATGAAGCAGATGAGCCAACGAAGAGGCATCGTATCATCAATCCTCATCACGTCTTCCATCATCTTTATCGGGCTGTTTGATGCTGATGATTATTGGAATCAAATCGTGAGTAAGGAGACTACACACAGGACACGCTTTCACCCAATCATGCCGTGAGTCTAATGTCATGATGAGAGACATTCACTGATCAGGTACTGATGTCTACGATTCTGGAGGAATGGCCGGTGCGAGAAATGAAATATGACATGAAACACGTCGAGAGACTTAATCCCAAGACGTTGCTACTTCTTCACGGAGCGTTCCGTGAGTGGTCGTAAATCACAAGAGTTTCGGCAACGATCAATTAAGAATTACCATCGTTAACAACACACAGTGAAAAGTGCAGAAGCAGCCGCAGGCACATAGATAATGAATAAGTGTTAAATGGAAACAGACATGAAGGTCCAACACGGATAAGAAAAAACACACACACACACACAAACGTATACATGCACTTGGAAAAAAGTAACACACGTACATATCACAGCAGAACTGCACGGCAACAACGACGTACAGGTCACGCACATCCAACACACACACACACACACACACAAACATACAAACAGATTTTACGGCAACGCAAGAGACTTGTGTGGCTTTCACCAGAGTGCATATACGCGCGACTGTGATGTTGAGCGCATATTCTGTGTGTGTATGTGTGTGTGTGTGTGTGTTCAAAGTGTTGAAGCGATCATACACACACACACGTACACACACAAGCATACAAACAAACACACAGACAGGATGGGCGTATTCGACGCAGCTGAGACGAAGACGACGCACGCCTTTCAATGCACGACCCAGCAACACGCACCGCTGCACAACTCCGATGTGCGTGTGTGTGTGTGTCAGTGTGAGTGTATGTAAATGTAAGAACAGTCATGAAGCAACACACGCACGTGTGTGTATAGTGCAAGAGAGAGGAGAGAGCGAGTGCGACAGATTCACGGATGTGTCGATAAAACACGCACACAAGCACACACACGCACGCATACCAAGAGACTCCATATGTGTGATCCGGGTGACACCTGGCAAAGTCACCCTCCCACACACACACACACACACACGTATGGGGTGTATACGTGCACCGCTTGATAGCCAGCTATATGCAGAAGTCAGTGAGAGTGTACAGTGACCTCAAGGAGGAAAATCCTACCTACAAAAGAATATAGAAATAAAACGAGCGGTGTGTGTATTAGCAAGCACCAATACGCGAGTAAACGCGGCTGTGTCTCCGCGTGTGTGTGTGTGTGTGTGTTTAAGATTTGCCGTGGGAATACCAGCAAGGCCGTTTGATAACACGCTGAATTATCAACCACACGTATATGTGTGTGTGTGTGTGTGCCAGTATGTGCATGACAAAAGCGATAAGAGGCATCACAAGAAAAACACCTGGCGCGCGCGCGCAACACAATCAAAATGCAATTAATAAAGGTCATTGGTTTGGCGAGTCGATGTACTTATTCATGTTAAGACGCCAATTTCCGACAGTCTTCTCGCCGGCAAAAAGCACAATTCACTAGCGCAAAAAACCGGTTTAACCAGCAAAAACTCTCTCACACACACACACACACACACGCTTCACTTCACCAAGAATCGATGATCGATCAGGTTCTGCTTGGCTCGAACACCTGGTCAGCTACAATAAAAATGCAACCACCCGCCGGCCGTCGTATTTGCCAACTTGCTGATGAATGTGCAAGCAGAAAACGCCACACTCTCTCGCAAATCAACTATCACATCAATATCTCGCCCCGATGCAAGCGGTGTGCGTGTGTGCGTGTGTGTGTGTGTGTCCATCCGTCACTGTCCAATCGGCCAACTTCATCCCAACGATCTAGCGATACACCAATAACACCCACACTGTACACACAGACACGCATACACACAGGATATGATGTTGAACAGTGCTGCAATAAGCGAGCGAGACCTCACCGCAGCGTGTATGCGCGTGTGTGTGTGTGTGTGTCTATGTATTACGACACCGCAGGATTGAGGTTGTGAGAACGATGGGGCGTTCATGATTGCGACCCTGACCGCGCCATGCACGCGCCGATGCGAGAACAAGAAAAAAAAGAGTCAAGAAAGAGCCAAGCATAATGACCATTATTCTGCGGAAGGGCAGATAAAAAGTCCAGTGAGTATATTTGGAGGCGGGCCAAGAATAGAAAAAATAAACGTCGCAATCGGTAGTGAATTTCCAGCTTGTGTACATGTATATGCGCTCGTGCGTGTGTATGTCACACAAGATGCTGATAATTTACAATAACGATAACAATTTAATAATAATGATAATCATATTAATTTGATAATTAGATAATTTCACACCTCCACATATATGATACATCAGTCAATTTATACTGGGATCTCATCTCCCTACTGCACTCACATGCACAAACAGACACACACACACACATGCACAAACATACACACACAGACATACACACACATATACACACACAAACACTGCTCGAGCCACACCTGGACCGCAATCAACTCGCACACACACACACACATAATAGCACGCACGCGCACAGACACACGCGCGCACATGACTGTACAGGGTTGTAATTATCGTGCCAAAAAGCCATAGCAGGGTGCGATGGCACAGAAGCGGGAACAGTCCAACAGGGAAACATGAATTGGCCAAGCACACGGGAACCAGTTGAACATTTTCACAGCTGAACCCAGCGCTCTCTTGTGGGGGAAGTACACACGCATCAAATGCACCAGAGAAGGATGTTTCATTACCGGTCTTATATAAGAGCCCACGCAAAAGCGTATCAAGTAATACGCATGTCTCTGCGTGACAAAACAATGTTTGGCAAATGTTCCCTTTTTCCTATTTTGGCGGCATTATTCAATGACAACAACAATTATCAATGGAGCTCCTCGTAAAATCAAGCAAATTTTAGAAAAATTGGCGTTTAGAGAGTTAAATTCAAACAACGCGTGGATGAAAATGGAAAGAAACGTCGGTGATAACTACACATATATATCACCTGGTCTTAATTTAACATTGTCCATCCTGAAGGTATTTCCAGCTACTCATTGAAAAATGTCACTATCCAAGACGTGACATGATTCTGATGATTGAAATAATATTGAATATGTATATTGAATATGTATATAAATATTATATATTGAATATGTATTGAGAAAGCACCGGCAAATATAATTACTATTCATACAGAGGATATGAATCATCGTTAATAGAGAATTAATACATATCATAAATAAACAATAACCATACCAGTACCGACCAGTTCACCAGCAAGCAAAGTACAATACAATGGTTGCGATACAATCACAACTGTGGCGCTGTGAGACTGCTGAAGCAGAAGATCAAGAACAAAAAAAATTCAAGATAAGCAATGAAGATCAAAAAAGGTCATATCAAACTATTCCCCGATGTGAGTTCGAACAATTTAAAAGATAATTTTTTCATAACACTGGAAACCAGAATTTTAACAAGTACCTGATAACATAATTGTGGATACGGGATACTACGGGAATTGCGAGATAAAATTATATTTTTAATTTAATTTAAATATTTGCATTTTTTTAAATATTTGAATTTCACGTTCACATGCGCACCGATATTGGAGCTGTTGAATCTGACACAGACTAAATTCATGTCAGTGTTTGAGCAAATAAAATGAGCAGCGATCTAGGAGATGCTGTATGCTGCCTCACCTTGCCGAGAAACTTGCCCTTAAGGTAAGTGGTTCGCGTCTTCGGGTCGACAATATACTCAGGCACGGGCACAGAGGTTTCCACAGTTTCGCTTCGGCAGCACGGCACGTTTTCGCACTGAACCTGATGCTGCGGAGAGATTTGCGGCGAAAACGGCGGCGCCGGTTGACGAATGTGGCGAACAGGAGACGCAACATCACAGGCCGGCTGCAATTCAGACAAGACGCCGACCGTGCCGGCGGGACTAGCGGCTGCTTGCGATAGCAGATCGTAGTTGGCGGGTGGAGAATCCCTCAACACTGAGTTGGGCGAGTCTCGCAGCCCGTACACTCCCGAGTCCAGCGAGTTACTCTTGCCCATCACATTGTGAGAGTCTGTGAGCGACGTAGCAACGGCAGCAGACTGCGCCGGGAGCAGAAATTTCTCGCGCGGCAAATACGAAGCAGTCACGCGCACAGATCGCGCCATGGGAGTGTTCATATTACGCAGAATGTTCGAGCACAAGGCACACAAACACGAACAAACGCTCAAATATGAAACACGCAAGCACACTCAAAATCAAACGCGACCAACCTCCGCCACCGCCAGGCGAAGACTGACGCGTACAGAATGCGTACCACACTCAGTCAGCTGACTTGAGTCGGAAGCGAGCTAGCGTTGCGTGTGTGCCGACTGAACTTGTCAATGAACGGCCGACTAGTGCGACATCTAGCGGCCAACAGACCAATCAATTCTAGTCATCTGGCATTGGTCCAAAATGCTTATCGGTGTTAAATTTCCATTTCTGAATCATTCAACAGATATCCCATTTCAATCTGTTATTATTTGTTGTATTTGTAATGTGTTATTTATAGCTGTTTGTAAGCTCGCTAATTTTTGTTTTTATTATTAATTTTGGCATTTTTACTGGCTCATTTATTTGTTCCCTATGATCTATAACTCTTTTACATTGTTACCACCAGTTTTACTGTACTACACGCGTCTGCTTTACTTGGTTCTATATCAAATGCATGTGTGTTTGTTTGTTTGTTTGTCTCTTTCTCAAGCCTATTCGAAAACGATGTTACGTATACACAAGAATACACAAGAATGTAACGATAATGCAAGAGGCTTACACAAGCCTACTTAATGACATAATAGTGCCTTAACATTTCATAGAGAAAGACAACCGCGGAATATTAAGAAATCAGGCACACGGACACAACCATCATAGACAATCTGTACAAATATACAATCTATAGACATATGCACCACAGACAAAGCACTCTTTATATACAACACAAACAAACATCATTATTTGATCAAGCTCTTGGAAATATGAACAAACGTGGAAGAATACGAGCAAATGTGCATGACCTGGGCTAAATACAAGTATTTTGTAATTAATCTGTTTATTATATTGATATCGCGGAGCAAAATGTTACCGTCAAAACAATTATCGGAATTTGTTTTTCAAAAATAAACATTATTGGTTTCTAAGACCGGTGCTAAGTGCAAAAAAAGAATTTAGAGAGTACGATATTTGTGCTCTCGGAATGGATGTTTAGAGGAGTGGGCGACTGGAATTAAACGGCATGAACATCCATGTAATGATTTTCTTAGGTTAGTGAATGAAACGGAAAAATGTCTTATGTGTCTTATGCCTTAAAATTGTGTTATAATGTAATGTAGTGTATTCATGTGTTATATTGTATTCTAATGTATTGTGTTATAATGTATTTTGTTGTAATGTGTTAAATGTCTTATGTCTTGAAATTTTTTACACAATCAATTATTAAGCAACTATTTAGTCAAAAAGGAAATATTTTATTATATAATACATTTATATAATTAAATTGTTCACATAGCGATAACTTTGCGCATTGAATACATTCACTTGTTTATTTTCAAGCAGCAAGGTCATATAGGTCAGCTTTGCATCTGGGTGCTCCCTTTGCCTCTGCAAAACTCGCCGGTGTTTTGCCGTGGCTGTGCTTGGTATGACTTCCAAGTATAATAAAAGGTTTTATCGTTCAGGCAGCTTGCATGATCTGCATTTAGATAGAGGCGAAGAGGCCGCTCTTAAAAACCATTGGTTGTTTGAAATCAGCCATGAAGTTGCTAATAAAGGTGGGTGTTGTCTCTAAAATTGAGTGATTTTTTTTGTTTGTTTTTCATTTTAAAATGAATTGATACGTCTTCTGTGTTCTTATTTTCCTGTATAGTTATTTTCATGATTGGCTGCGTAAATAATGTGTAGGAAACAAATGTTCGATGTGTATAATTGTGGTTTAATCAGTATTCTGCTCTGGCATGTGTACAGCTGTGTTGTACATTGTATAATGAATTTATACTAATTGAACCGGAACCCCACCTTTTAGAAGCATCTATATTTCAGTATTCTTCAATTGGGCGATAGATCAGGGCAGATCGTTTTTGCACTGAGCGTTTATTTGTGCGTTTGTGACTTTAATTGCTTGTGTCTGTCATCAAATTTTATTCGTGGTTTTGTATGTGTCTTGGCTCGTGTTCACACACGCACACGCTTACATACACCAACTTCCTCTGACCGGCGCGCACCCTAGTTGGTGGCATTTACACAGTGATCAGGTCAAAGTGCAGCGTGACCGTGGACGAATGGGGCGACCAGTACTGTCTGCTGGGACCGTACAAGGAGCACCAGGCACGCACCGAGGTGGAAGAGGCTGAGTACCCACCAGACTCTGTCTTGTCGCGAGCGGTCAATGACCTGCGGAGCAAAGGATGGAAGGTCAGAAAATTTCTTTTACACTATCTGTTCACGCATGCATGACTAGTGTAATGTCTACGTGTTGGAGCACTTTGCAGGCAGTATTTGTAGTGTTGTGCCGGTGAAACGTCGTGTGTCAGGTGGTGACAGGACGGTGGCTGGTCGACGGCAGTCCGCAGGTCATTCTGTTTGACGTCGGCTCAGCGGCGTGGCAGCTGCACGATATGAAGGACCGATTGTGGCGCACCTCAGGCATCGGCATCCCGCATGCTGACACCGAGTGCAACGACGCCGCCATATTTGGCTACATGGTCGCCGAATTCCTCGAGCGGGTGAGTCAGTGCTCGTTGCTAATCCTCTCTTCTTCATTCGTTATTAATTCAATGTTCTTTCGCTGCTTGTTTCTTGGTTCAAAATTGGTTTTGCTCCCATTTCGTTTCGTTGTTCCTGGTTTTGTTTGGTTGTTTTTACAAATATGATACATACACAAGCAGGTATCTGAGCTTCAAATTATCACTGATTCCCAGTTCGATTTGTAACTCGGCGGGAATGCATGCTGGCTGTGTGTGTTTGTGTGTTTGTAATTTTTTGTAATTTTTTTTTGTAATTTATAATGTAATGCCACGGATTAATCACACACACACAGTAACAACATAAACAATAAACAGTGGCAATGTTCGTTGAGCCGCGGCTCTTGAACGAACATGTATAATATCACATTGTTATACGACACATGATATTTGCAATAATATATACGCAAAGAACAATCACAATAGTAAAAAACTATTCGAAAAAATTACAGTACATCGACACGATCTTCGACAAATTTGCATGTGTGTTTGTATGTGCGTGTGTGTGGCGCTCAGTTTCGTGATCGCGCCGGGGAGAGTGATTGTGTTCCGCGCGTGGTGGCGCATTTTCACGAGTGGCTGGCCGGTGTTGGTCTGATTGTGTCGCGAATCAACGCCACGGATGTTGCGACCGTTTTCACCACTCACGCCACGCTGCTCGGCAGATTTCTGTGTGCCGGCAATACGGACTTCTATAACAATCTCGACAAGGTACATCCCTCGCTTCTTTCTGAGTTGTTCCTCTTCTCATCTGTACTGCTTCGGATGCTTGAGAAGAAATCCAAATGTGAAGCTTGAACAACATGAAATTTTCGGTCACGGTCGAGATTCGACCCTGCCACCTTTACATTCCAGTTGGCAGGTGCTTTTGTCATATGATCAGAATCTCGTGAATATTAAATTCCACAACCTCCACGAGAAAATTAAGTTTTTATAGAAGACAGACTTGTGTGGCTATGAAGGTTCACTCAGGAGGGCGCTGTATTTTCACTGATATCCACTGATAATCTCAGTTTTGAATGCATGCTAGTTCACCTAGCTGTGTATGCGTGTGTGTGTGTGTGTGTATGTGTGTGTGCATGTCAGTTCAACATTGATGAAGAGGCGGGCAGACGCCAGATATATCATCGATACTGCATGGAGCGCGCCGCCACACACCTGGCTCACTGTTTCACCACCGTGTCAGAAATCACCGGCCTCGAGGCCGAGAATCTGCTGAAAAGGCACGCGCTCTCCCTCCTCCCCCTCGTCTCACCCCATCCCTCCTTCCCCCGCTCTCCATACGTACTGTCCAACACACACACACACACACACACATATATACGGTTGCTAGCATTTCGATTTTTGTGGGCGACTTTTATTTTGTTATTTTATTAATTCAACCACCGAACGACTGTAGCAGGAGCCTTTCTATGGGCGACTTTCTGGTCAAGATAAATTGAATTGCATGACCATATTTGACATATTTTGGGCTTGTTTTAATAAACGTGCTCATCAGTATATGCATACCTCACATTGTTTGAATTCGTCGTACCTTTCTACACTATAAATGAAATATCTTAATCTTCTTGATGTCAACGCAGAAAACCAGATATTGTCACTCCGAACGGGCTCAACGTGAAAAAGTTCTCTGCTCTGCACGAATTTCAAAATTTGCACGCGCTCAGCAAGGAGAAGATCAACGAATTCATCCGAGGCCACTTCTACGGGTAAATACTTGTGATTTCCTTGGCTAATTTGTCGTGATGTTGTAATTTAGGGTCCGGTTCTTTTGGATGTGTTCGTTTTGTCCGAATAAATCTGTGTATATACATGTGTGTGTGTGTGTTGGCAGTCATTACGATTTCAACCTGGACCGCACTTTATATTTCTTCATTGCCGGTCGCTATGAGTTCGGAAACAAGGGCGCCGACGTCTTTATCGAGGCCTTGTCCAGACTCAACCATTATCTCAAGGTTTGAGCCCAAAATGTCTATGTTCACATGCCTAGTTCTATTTTGCGTTTTGATTCGATTTTTGTTCGTTTCTTCAGTGGCTTGTGTATTTGTGACTGAATTTGTACTTTTCAAATCTACAGTAGATTAGGTTAGCATATGACCTCTTCCCATTTCACATATATATATATGTGTGTGCGTATGTGCGACCCAGTGCAATCATTCTGAAGTCACCGTGGTGGCCTTTCTCATATTCCCCACGAAAACCAACAACTTCAACGTGGAGAGTCTCCGTGGTCATGCGGTGACCAAAAGTCTCAAAGACACCATCGAAGACATTCAGAAAAAGGTCGGCAGTCGTATGTACGAGGTGTGTCTCACGTAAGTGCCAAACAACACCGAATCTTGGCTATTTTTCTCAAGTAAATGCCAAACAACACCGAATCTTGGCTGTTTTTCTCAAGTAAATGCCAAACAACACCGAATATTGGCTATTTTTCTCAAGTAAATGCCAAACAACACCGAATCTTGGCTATTTTTCTCAGTTGCCAGTTCTGCGTTGGTTTTTCCGCTCAATTAATTCTCGAATACATCTTGAGCTCTTGTTGTTGGCCGCGTTCATTTTCTCGGTGTTGATCGCTGTGTCGCTTCCATCGTGATGTTCTCGCTGCTGTTTGCCGTGTCAGCGGGAGTTTGCCCGAGTCAGACGAACTGTTGACTCGCGAGGATTTGGTGCGCATGAAGCGGTGCATTTTCTCCATGCAACGCTCCACCCTGCCTCCAATCACCACGCACAACGTGGTCGGCGACTGCGATGATCACGTTCTCAATGCCCTGCGGCGCTGTCAGATGTTCAACGACCGCAGCGACCGTGTCAAGGTCAGCTGACATGACCTTCACGTGACCTTGACCTGCTCACATTTCTGGCAGCCACAACTGTTACCCCGTTCCACAATAATAATACATGATAAATGAAACACGTATATGATAAGTGAGCTAATTAGCGGCTGGTTTTAAATTATTATATTCTAATAATAAGGCTTCTCGTTGTATCTTTATAATTCGCCTCTTTCTCTCCATGTATGTGTATATATATGTGCGTGTGTGTATATGTGTATTATTCGTCTACATCTTACGTGTCTTTCTCTTCCTCCCTACGTAAACATTTATTTTCAATATTCTTCGATCCAAACACTCATACATTAATACCGTACGCTCAATTGTAGTATCTTCCTTCATACCGCTCACTTACTTCATTCGTCATTCTCATATCTATATGTCTTCTTCATTCTTGCTGTGTTTTGCTAGTTGTGTGTGTTGTGCGATGTTGATCATATGCCTGTCGTTGTTCTATATCGTTGTTTCATTGTTTCTTGTCGCATTTTTACATTGCTGCTGCGGCATTGTGTGTCATTTACGTGCGCTCTAAATATATTGATCGGTTGATGCGTGTGTGTGGCAGGTTATTTTCCACCCCGAGTTTTTGTCGCACACTAACCCGCTGTTGGGCATGGACTATGAGGAGTTTGTACGTGGCTGTCATATGGGCGTGTTTCCGTCGTATTACGAGCCGTGGGGCTACACGCCTGCCGAGTGTACCGTCATGGGAATTCCTTCAATGACCACCAATCTCTCAGGTCAAACACCTGCCTACACACACACACGAATTGTCGTTTGCAAATTGTTTTGTGTTGTATGATATATCATGTTTGATTGTTATTCGATTTTATTGCGTTATGATTGTATTATATTAATTTAGTTCCTCACTATATTTGATTTAAACAAGTCCTAAAAGAAGCTTCGGCTTATAGGACTTTGTCACTGTGCTATACGATTTTTGTCACATGTGTGTGCTTATATGTATGAGTGACAATAAACCTAAACAGACAAACTAACAAACAAACACACGTCCACATAGAGTGTAAATATTGTTGTAAGTTGTGGGAAGCGACGCTTGCCAGATCAATAATTGTGTTTCCACATAGATCGCCTTTTTGTAATTGTTTCATACGGTGATATTTTTATGTATGTGTGTGTGTGTGTTCTGATAGATTATCTACTCAAAAGTATATGCCATGTGTGTGTGTTCAAATTCAAATGTGTATTGCCAAAACAAGCACACACAGACAAATTTCAAACTTTAACTTAACAATAGATTGACAATGCCTAACGAGATAAATCCCCTAGTTTGACATTCCTGTGGCAGTTTGGCATTCCCATACGTTAGTGAACAAATTCACTACGCTAGTGAACAAATTCACTAACGTGTGGGAATGTGTGTGTGTGTGTGTGTGTGTGTGTGTGTTTGTGCGTGTTATACGTGTGTTTGTGCGTGTTATACGTGTGTGTGTGTGTTGTGTCATACGTTTGTTTGTGTGTTGTGTCATACGTTTGTTTGTGTGTGTGTGTGTGTGTGTCACACGTTTGCTTGTTTGTGTGTGTGTTGTGTGTGTCACACGTTTGCTTGTTTGTGTGTGTGTGTTGTGTGTGTCACACGTTTGCTTGTGTGTGTGTGTGTGTCACACGTTTGCTTGTGTGTGTGTGTGTGTCACACGTTTGCTTGTGTGTGTGTGTGTGTTTGTGTCATACGTTTGTTTGTGTGTGTGTGTGTTGTGTTATACGTGTTTTTATGTGTGTGTGTTGTCATACGTGTGTGTTTGTGTGTCATATGTGTGTTATGTTATGTTATGTCATGTGTGTCATATGTGTTTGTGTCATACGTTTGTTTATCTGTGTGTTGTGTGTTATACGTGTTTCTATGTGTGTGTGTTTGTATCATACCTGTGTGTGTGTTTGTGTGTGTTACGCGCAGGGTTCGGTTGTTTCATGGCCGAGCACGTGGCGGACCCGATGTCGTACGGCATTTACATTGTGAACCGGCGCTCGATCGGCCTCGAGGAGACTATACAACAGCTGGCGCACTACATGTACGACTTCACACGTCTGTCGCGCCGACAACGTATCATTCAGCGCAACCGCACCGAACGACTCAGCGAACTACTCGACTGGCGCAACCTGGGCATTGTGAGACAATCATGACGCACTCTCACACACGTGTATATGTGTGTGTGTGTTGTATGTGTGTGTGTGTGTGTATGTGCGTGTTGTGTATGTGTGTGTGTTGTGCGTGTGTGTGTGTGTGTTGTATGTGTGTGTGTGCTGTATGTGTTGTGCCTGTGTGTTGTGTGTGTGTGTGTGTTGTATGTGTGTGTGTGTTGTGCGTGTGTGTGTGTGTTGTGTATGTTGTGTGCGTGTGGGTGTGTCTCTGTGTGTGTGTGTGTGTGTGTGTGTGTGTGTGTGTGTGTGTGTGTGTGTGTGTGTGTGTGTGTTGTTCATGTGTGTGTGTGTGTCTTTGTGCGTGTTGTATGTCTGTTTGTATTGCGGATAATTGTGTATCAATCATACAATCACTTTCTTAATCATACAGTCAGCGTATTGTCTTGTTATATCAGTAATTAAAGTGCGTAATTTCGGCCAGCACGGATGACGGTACATACAATGTTCTTGTTTATCATAGCGAGTGCGTTAATGATGAGTGTTCGACTCGAACGACCTTATTTATCATGGCGTGTATTTGATTGTTATGCTGGTTTTATGACAAAATACCCGATAAACTGAACTGAACACACACATGCCATTACATGTCAGTAGATCTAGTGCATCGTGTGTTTGTGTCTGTGTGTGTGTGTGTGAAATTTCACTCTAGATCCACTAAATGTACTTGTTCTTTCATTTTACTGCATTATATGCGCATTACGTGTGTGTAGACTTGTGTGGATATGTGTACTTGTGCTGTGTGTGTTAGTGTGTGTTTGTGATCTACATATGTATGTGTGCGCGTGTGTCAGTATTACCGACGAGCCCGGCAGATGGCGCTGCACTCAGTCTACCCCGACATGTCGTCGGGTGCGGCCAGTGATGACAGCGGTCTGTGCTGTACTGCCGGCGGCGGCGGCGCTGGTTCCGCAGGCGCTCAAACAGTGGCATTTCCGCGACCGCTCAGTGAACCGCCCAGTCCGACCGTGTCACGCGCCACCACGCCCGCACCGTCCGATATCGACTCCCAGGATGAAGTGGACGACGAACAAGAGGTACTGCCCGACTCTCTCTCTCTGTTCTTACCGAGTTGTTCACGCAGGAATGAGTCATAAACTCGTGTCTCCTGCCTTCCAGAGATCATAATTTTCTGTGTGTTTGTTAATTTTCTGTAATTTTCAATGTGTCTGCATCTCTTTCTCTCTTTCTGTATGTGTGTGTGTGTGTGTCTGTATCTCTCGCTGTATGTGTGTGTGTCTGTCTCCGTATGTGTGTGTGTCTTTCTCTCTCTCTCTCTGTGTGTCTGTATCTCTCTCTGTGTGTGTCTGTATCTCTCTGTATGTGTGTGTGTGTCTCTGTATGTGTGTGTATGTCTGTATCTCTCTCTTTCTGTGTGTGTCTGTGTATGTCTCTCTATCTACCTGCGTCTATGCGTGTGTATGTCTGTGTCTGTATGGCTTTACGTGTGTTACTGTGTTCATGTATGTCGCTGTTATTACGCGTGTCTCTGTGTGATCCGTGTGTTGGCTAGTAGGATATAGTTCTGGTACAAGAGAGAGAGAGTGTGTGTGTATGAATCAGGAGGAAATTAACCGCCAGTTCAGTTCAAGTTCAGTGAACACGCGGAATATAATTATAATTATGTTTCTATTATAACCAATTATAATTAATTGCAGCTTGGAATATTCTCGTTCATGTATGTATGTGTGTTGGTTGAATAGCTTGTGTGTTAGTCTAATGTTAAGTGTTAATTGTTGTTGTTGTTACCAGCTCAACGAGTTGTCACAAAGCGAACACTGAACGTGCAAGCAACAACACGAAATTCGACTGCACGCGCATATTATATCTGTTATATTATGCAGACATGCACACGGTAATTATACACAGACGTCGTATAGGTTCCGAATTTTATTAGATAAACTAGCGATTGTGCTGTGTTCACACAGGAAAGTATTTGTGTTACGCATACGCTAGCATATGAGATGTGAGAATTATGAGCGACGTATTTTATTTTTATTTTTTTTGGCGGCAATATTTCGTTCTGGTCATCGGATTCAGCAGTAAATGCGCTATATAAATTTCTGAGCGATTAAACTTGGGGCCCGTCCCCCTGGAGAGGGGGTGATATCCTACCTCGTTGTTGATTTCCAATGGGAAAAACTGTGAAACAGCCGATTTCGACAGGTGCGTTTCCATGGAAACGGGTCCATGTGTTCGTGTGTGTATGTGCGTGCAAATGAAGGTGTGTATGTATGTGTGTGTGTGTGTGTGTCTTATTCGCTTATCGATGTTATCGCTCTGTGTCAGCTCAATCAAGAACATAATTAATTGTTGTTGCAATTTTAAAGGTGCTTGATGTGGTGAAAGTGCATGTTTGGGTGCGAATCAATACAGCAACTGGTGAATGGAAAGTCATATTGTTTCATGGTAAAATATACTGCCATATTCGATATGTTGCGAGAAAATCAGGCCGTTTATACAGTCGCGCACACACACACACACACACATGTATACATACACTTTAGCAGCATTCAAGTGCTTATTGTTTGAAAGCGGGGCTAACAAGCAAACAGGAATTGATGGGAGATTTCAGAATGACTAATTTTGAGGAGATGAGAGAACGCGCTAGTTTTAATATAAATGAACATTAACAGACATTAACATCCATTGTAGAAACACACCCACACACACACACATTAACACACGTGCAATAAATAAAAGTGCACGTATCACAGGGTGATAACAGCTGAAAAACTGGCATATTCCGCCAAATGGAGGCGCACAAGGATACAAGCGCGTGATTTTCGGCAATAAACCGCTTTGGCGCCAAAATCGACAACTCTGGCAATTAAGTTCATATATGTGTTTGCTTATGTATGCATAACATACATAGATATTTGCGCTCGTAAATGTTTCTAATCATATACGAATGTATGTCTGTGTGTGCGTTCACGTGCGAATCTGGTAGCGACCCGCCTTGGTGATGTATTTGACGCCCTTGAACGGCTTGTAGTGTTCACCGTACATGTCCAGCCGACTCACACGCACCCCGGACACAGCCAACTGCGACACACTGAAACTACACACACACACACACACACATTACATTACATTAGGTAGATATTTATATAGCGCCCTACACCTAGATGGTCTCTAGGGCGCTTCACACGCGCACACACACACACACACACACACAAACGCACACACAGAAACACACACACATAGCCACACACACAGTGAAAGGTAAAGAAAGAAGAGAGATAATTTACACCTTATAATCATCACTAATATATACACACAAACACACACATATATATAGACATACACACATATATATATAGACATAAACACACATATATATATATATATATATATATATATATATATATATATATATATATATAGACATACACACATACATACATGCACACAGACACACACACCCCTAGGCATGTACACACACACACACGAATTATAGGAATGATAGCCGTAAGCTGTAATACTGAACAATTATGTACACACGTGTATGTGTGATAGTGAGAGTAGGTGTATGTTAGAGAGAGTGTGTGTTTGAGAGGGATAGTTCTTACGAGAGTTTGATGTTGGGGTTATTGGAGGCCGTGTGATCAGTGCCGGCTTGTATGCTGACTGAGCCACGCAGGGTTGCCAATCTAGCAGGAGCGGCCGCCTCCACCCGGCCCAGTTGCCAGTTGAGAATTCTACTGGTCGGCTCGAACGTGTACTTGCCCTGACTGGCCGTCAACATACAGTTCAGCACCTGCACACACACATACAAACATACAAACATACATTATTACATTAGGTTACATTAGGTAGATATTTATATAGCGCCCTACACCTAGAGGGTCTCTAGGGCGCTGCACACGCACACCCACACACACACAAACGCACACACACAGACACACTTACACACAGACACACATAGCCACACACACACACACACATAGCCACACACACACAGAAAGTGAAAGGTGAAGAAAGAAGAGAGATAATTTACACCTTATAATCATCACTAATATAGAAAAGTTTCTCCTTTCTCCACACACACACACACATACAAACAAACATACACGCACACATGAACATATATTTGTGTATTGATACAAATAAGTAAATATATACACTTAGGTAGACTCGGACAGAATGTTTTTCAATATGCGATGTAGCAAGTTAAAAACGGCGGCATTAAAAAGATTAGGAACAAAAACAATTGAGAAATTGGCATAATGAAGCAATGACTCATAATGAGATGTACAGTTAAACATCGATACAAGACGCATCGATGGATCGCGATAACCAGTTGGGCACGATAGAGTCTTGCATCCCAAGGTGTTTGAGGTTTCTATTTAAAAATACAATTATAAATAAAAAACATACAATATCATTGGTGTACACAGTTTTATTTATTTGTCTTTATTTCACTAGGAAACACGTAAATTCTGTATTATCCTCGCGCACAACGAGGGTAAAAAATACACAGTCAAATCGGTATAATCAGCGCAATCAGATACAACAACGCGGTCGAATTTCGTGCACCCCAACTAGCGTCTTATATCGTGATGTTTGATTGTATCCGGTTGACTGAGGGGTTATGCCTGGCTACGTCCCTGCAAGTATCACCTGCTTGGGCATGTGCATGCTGAGACACACGTCATCGACGACGCGGCCAAGATTGTGCCGCGACGGCGCCACGCTGATCTCCAGCCGCCCGACAGTGCTGACCCCTGGCGGCGCCGGCGACAAACACGACAGCTGCAGCGAGTGACGTAGCAGCAGAGGCAGAGCAATGCACGCGCCACCGCCGCCGCTGCCCACGTGGTACGATAACAAACGGAAACTGCCGTCTACACACACACACACACACACACACATACATACACACGCTGTTAGAGTTCGCTGTGAATATAGTTGAAGAGCGAGAAGCCAGCAGAAAAACTGGACAAAATTCACCGAAAATCAGCAAGGAGAAATGTTCGTAAATATTAAAACAGTATCAAACGAGATTTGTTTTGACAACTACTGGAATATACACACACAAAAAACACACACACACACACAAACAGTATGAACGTATTACGCGTTTGTATGCGTATATGTGATATGTGAACCCTATTGAACCAGTAATAAAAACCTGACCTGGCGGTATGAACGAGATGATACGCTCGCTCTCCCAGCGTTTGAGTCGCACGCACGGATGAAAGCTGGGATCTTCAAGCAGTCGAGCGTTGACAAATGACATGGTGAGGTCAGGCACACCGCTCAGCTTGACACAACTGTCAATGTGACCACGAACCTGCGCCATCACCGTTCCACCAGACCGGTCCACAATGGCGTCAATCTGCACACAAACACACACATACACACACACAAACACACACACACACACACACACACACACATGATTTTCGTTGTTTGCTACATGATTTGTCCATTGAAGTATATAAATATCACACACACAAATGAGCACATTCACATGATTGTACAACTGAATGCACTTTACACTATCCGTTCGTCCAAGAGCCACGGCTCGACGAATCGTTGCCTTATTCATCTGTGTTTGCTGTATAACTTGTCTTTGTTGTCTATGTGTGGCAATACATCAAATTGACAAGAAAATTGGCACACACACAGACGGGTCTTGTATTGCCAGACAGCAAGAAGCTGAAGCAGAGAAACGGATAGACAAACAAACGAATAGAAGGATGAACAAACAGAGAACGAATAAGAAACAGTGAGATATAGTGAGATGTTCAAATAAACAGATAAGCAAATATAAAGATGAATAAACAAAGGAAGGGAATAAGCGACGGATAGTGGGACGGACAGACGGAAAGGCCGGAATATACACACCAGTTCGACGACATCAAAATAGGCCTCGTTGTTGGTGTAGCGAACACCGCCGCGGCGCCAGGGCACGCTTGACAGCTGGCCTGAAGGCAGGCGTTCACGCACGTTCGAGCCGCCCGTCACTGTGTTGGCAATGGTACGTAACATATTGGGCGGCCGAATTAGTTCCTTGAGCACGTTGGGCTCGGTGGCCAGCGGAAACCCATTGTCCAACATCTCATCAAGCAGTTCGTATACAACCTGCACACACACACACACACACATACATCAGTGTTTCTCTCAAATTCCCTATTTCATGTGCCAATTTCATTCATATATAACGCAGACACGGCGTAATATTCCGCTATTGTACATCGCCTCTCTCCACGGAATTAAAAATGGAATGGAATGCTATTATATATACAAAAATACCTAATTTAATTGATTTACCTTGGAAAAAAGACAATTATAGAATTATGATAAAAAATTATTTCAACAAGATTATTAGCAAAAAATTCTTTTAATTTATTTAATTTGATTAATTTATTTGGTTTTCCTTTCCTCATTTTCAGTTATTGCGTCAAATACTTCGAGATTTGTGTTGTTGTGTTTGTGTACATATGAACATTGTTTATGTCTCATGTTTCTTGTGTTGTGTGGGTTCTCGAGAGATTGAGACAGGAAGCTTTCTCCTTACGTCTTCCGGGTCCCACACATTATCTCGATATGCAATTATGATAGTGTTCATGTGCATGTTCAAATGTGATAATAAACTTTTTGTTGTTTGAAAAAAAAAAAAACGAATATCGGGGACGAGCAATTACATTGACTGACCACATAATGTTCCTTGATGAGCGGTTCGGAACACTGGCCGAAATAATCGACAAATGTGGCTATGATGCGCTGAACAAACTCGACCACAAACAACGGTGCTTGTTCACTACTGCACACAACCACCAGAAAAACGTTGCCGTCTGCGTGAAACACATTGATCAGGTAGTGATGTGGCGTTTGAATCACCTGCAAGCACACACACACACACACACACACACACACACTCAAGCACCAACTCACCGTGACGTCTCATACGACCGAGTTCGAGTGAAATGTTGGACAACTCTCCACAGGAATACAGTTCGAGGCAACTCAGTAAAAACACGCGAAACACGTACCAATGGAATGTCGACTGGATCGGAGATCTTCGACTGAGCGTCAAAGAAGTAATCACATATGGATCTATGTACAACAGACTTCCAGTGTTTCTCAAGAAAAATATCGCCAGAACGGTTGATTACGAATAGAGCGTCGACCATGATAAATCGCTGAAATTGCAAACAAAATATTAGCTCAAATACAGTACGGGTGGAACGATCGGTTTCCCAACAAGCGATAGTAAAAATATTTTATGAAAACTAAGCAGCCTACACTGGACCATCGGCCAGAGACCATGACTAGGACGGTCCACAGCATCACCTATGGTAGTGAAATTCAACAGCATTCTATAAGGTTGTTGTTGTTTTGTCGTTTTAAGCGCGCACCAACCAGTTTAGACTATATGGTGCGCCCCACTGTGTGGCCACCTTCAGTGGTGACTCCAGGTAGACTCAAGCAGAGGTGTTGATGAACGAACCCGGGCCAGGATTCGAACCGAGAACCTTTGACACGAGAGTTCAGCGCCTAACCACTGAGCTACTCGGGAGCATTTTATCAGGATGAAATGATATATCACAGCGACACAAGAACACAGGAAAAACATGAAACATATTACTTTCGCTAAAACTAAAATACCAACCACTCAAACTGAAATAATACTACGCAACACCACAAAAACCTTCAAAACAAATTGTTTTATCGGTAATATAGCAGACACTGACAAATAGATCGTATCACTCGCGTCATAGTTGAACACTGAAGCAAGAAAAAAATAAAATATCAGTTAATGTGTTTGTACGCATGGTAAAATTAAAACGACAGGAAAACGCCAATTTTTGGTTTTCAAAATACATCCGAATTACTTGAATACCTTTCCAAACACTCAATTATTTACTGCGCTCGCCTGATGAAACCGGACCAATATTTTGTTGTATGAACGTGGCAATACATTTCTGACATTAACACCGAGCGACAAGTCGTATATGGGCCAAATCGGAAAATACACAAGGAAAATACATGAGGTATAAATGAATAAAAAATGCCAACAACGTGTATTTGGAGCGGTAACACAACACAACACAGATAAGACAACACACAAATATACACCACAACAAGAATACTGAGTGGATGCATGTTGGAAACGTAGGATAGAGGCACAACACTGCACCCATTCTGAAGCTGCAACAAGATAACAGAGAAATTGGAGCAATGCCACACAGACAGCGAAAATCATGACTACTTCAAACCTCAAGTCAATCGTACATTTATTCCACATGCCTCAATATCATTCCATAACCAACTTCTCAACAGCGATAGCGATCTAAATCAGTGTTTCTCAACGTGGCCATATGTCCCTCTTGGGGACCACGGGATTCTTTTGAGGGACCATAGGACCAAATTTAAAACATGGGGGCAGCATACTTTCTGAGGAATCACGAAGAAATCATGCTGAAAAAGTTTATTCCATCAATATTTTCGATGTTTTACCCTTCAATCTTGTGATTCGCCGATGTCTGTGAGCTGACTCCACCTGTACGCAAGATCTTGGTGTTGTTTTAGTGGTTAGTGGAAATATTCCCCGACGTACATGAGCTCTAGATAATTTGAGACGCGACTATCCATGTGTGTATGGGGCCACAAGGACTTCCACGAGGACCACGGACTGTTTCTGACGCGTCACTAGGACCGGCATCGTGTTGAAGGGGGTCCAGGGCAAGAAATGTTTAAGAAACACTGGTGTAAATTGCAGAATCGCACAAGTCACACACACACACACACACACACATAAGCTCGGCCGTAATAACAATTAACAAATATACACGCACGTTCTGGTTAGAAAGCAGATATGACCCCAAAGTGCACGCATACTCCCAAACACACACACACAAACTAACGAGCTACATAGAAATTTCTCGATAAACCTTCATATGGTCGGCTGAAACAGCAGCGCGTAATAAACTACAGATCAACATTCACGCATAAAGCTAACATACACGTATAACTACAATATTGGAATGGTAGATTTGAAGAAAGCGTAGTCAAACACACACACATACACACACACACACACAAGCAAACATGCACTGCATGATTTAGCGCACAAAACACCAATAGGACAACAGTGTGCAAATATTGGTGAACAACGAAAAACAACGTAAATCAATCAAATAGGACAATTGCACTCGTTAAAATCATATCTATATATAAACAAATATAAAAACCATCAACATCTGGAAGTTCCTGGAAGAACTTGGTGCATGCGGTTGTAGAAGCCCATAACAATTGCAAAACAACCAATCAACACACGGTCTCATGGAAACAAACCGAAAATCGCCCATCTGTTAAACATCTTCGTATACTGATAAGGTTTTAAACAAACATCTAGATAAACTTCACAAGATTCGTAGAAAATCCACACACACACACACACACACACACAAATAGAATGTAGTGTTAAATGCATCAAATTGACACAAGACAAAGTTTGGACGCTGAACAAAGAAAACCGCAACGCCATACATATCTTTCACACAAATAAAACATCAACGCCAAAATTCCTCCAATTGCACAATTTTCGTGAGCTGATGAATTTGACGCCTCGATGAATACGCCCGCATGTTGACCTGAAACTGACCTCCGATATTGAACAGGCGAGCCGGTCAATCGGGAACAAGTTGAGGTTGCTGACACGACATCACCTGTGGCTGGTCAGAGGTCAATGTTGTCTGGGAATCACGTGACCTCACTGACAACTGATAGGCAACCTCAAAAGCCTGACCTAGCGTTAATATGATCTCATAAGCTGCCTCCTACACACACACACACATACACACACACACACACACACACACACGATATATAGTGTACTAATACATAACAGGAGCGGATAACAAAGAAGGCTGAATGTCGGAGTTTATGCAATTGCAAAGAAAGAGCGGACTCGATGGAAAAACATCCAACAAACACCATCAATAATACTGAAACATCACTCAACTGAAAAACCAATACCATTACATTGTGCATATTGTACTGAAAATACTCAATCTATATATTAGTGAATGTGCAATGAATGTACTATATATATTCACACATAAACACACACACACACACACACATAAACACACACACACACACACACATAAAGCACAAAATCACACACACACACACACACACACACACACACACACACACACACACACACACATAAAGCACAGAATCACACACACACACACACACACACACACACAAAAGCACAGAATCACACATAAACACACACACACACACACACACACACACACAAAAAGCACAGAATCACACATAAACACACACACACACACACATACAAACCACTGCATCACACACACACACACTGACAGACACACACAAGTCACCAGACACTGCCCCTCAACCCCCCCTCCCCACTGACGTCGGTGGGGGCGCGAAACACGTGGCTGAAGTGCGCGCCAGTCGGCTCGTCGACGGTGACGTAGGCGAAGCAGGCCAGATCGTCGGCGTCCTGGCACGCGCAGTGAATATTGGCCACCTCGTGTCGACACAATACCTCCTGCACACACACACACACACATACGCCAGCCAGTGTCAGTACATGTGTGTGTGTGTGTGTAAGTGTGTTTTGCCCATACATCATGTTCACCTGCCGGAATGCCGAAGAATGCGAGCTGACCTGTCGGTGACAATGATATATCCGAACTTCCGCTGAATGTATATGTGTTTGTGCCCTTGTGAATATTTGTACATGTATGTGTGTCTGTTTGTACAATGCCGCATTGTAAATATTGTACTGTCTGCGCATCTGAGACACATTGTGTAGACGCAATATAAATGTTTCAATAAATGAAATAAATGAATGAAATGTGTGAGTGTGTGTGTGTAAGTGTGTCTGAGTGTCTGTTTGTGTGTGTACAAGTGGTTGTATGCATGCGTGTGTACGTATGTTTGTGTATAAATGAGTGTATGAGTGTGTATATGTGTATTTGTGCATGCAGTCCGTGTATGTGTGTATGTTTGTGTATAAATGAGTGTATGAGTGTGTATATGTGTATTTGTCCAGTCAGTACGTGTATGTGTATGTGTATGTGTGTGTATGAGTGGTGAATATTGTTACCAATGTTTGGGCGCAGGCATAATGCACGCCCGTGTGAGATATACACAGCACAACTTGCGGCAGTGGTGGCGCAGCCGGGGCGTTGGCGGCGCGGCGCAGTTTGTCAAATGTGCGCCGTGTTGACTGCGTGCCCCGCATCACCTTGATTCTGGCAGAACCCAGGTACTCGGCCGTATAACTGCTCGCCACACAAACACACAAACACACACACATATATATTAACAGCTGAAAATTGAAACACGAATTGTATTGACACATAAATGTATGCAGAAATGCATACACAAACACACAGACACAAACATAGACAAAGTTATAAACAAACACAATGAGAGGATTGTAATTAAACTGACATGCATGTACAGAATAAGATTCTTGGAGGTGAAGAAACATAAAAAGCAATATAACTATATACAACTATATACAATATAACCAGTAAGGCGCCGTGTTCGGCGATGAACGAGCGAGCGCGAAGCTATCATATGTAATCAAACTTTGTCGTAAATGCATTTGTCTGCGTGCATGGGCAAAGATTTTCTGCTAAATTATAAGAGGGCATATGGGACGTGCCACGTGCCACACTGGGCACTGACATGATTCGTCATGGTCTCATCCGCGGCAGGAAGGATTGGGCTACCCAACAAAAAAATGCATGTTAATCGGACTTATGGTTCCAGAGATATAAGCCTCTGAAAAGCGTGACCACGGCCGGCCGCTCATACTCATTTTTCTAGTAACACCAAGTATGAACTTGCTCGCTTAGCTCGCTCGTAACTATACAATATAACTATACAATATAACTAAACTATACAACTATATAACTATACATACAATAACTACACAATATAACTATATACAAGCAATATAACTATAATTGTTCCTCATCTTGTGTCGCCTTTATACGCGTACATTTGTCTATGCGTGTATGAACATTGGCAAGCAAAGTGCGTGTTTCACTGACTTCACTAGAGAATGCAGCAGTCTCGTGCAGCTGTGGCGCCATCTGGTGGTAACATCGGTCGTGTTGTCAGCCAACAACTGTCTGGGCTCGCGCAGCTTCAACTGACAGGCGGCATCATCGCCACGAGAATCACCTGATATGACAGCCAGAATGACAGGAATGAGAAACAAGCGCTTCATTTGTGATGCTAGTAAACTGACAATGCCAGTTTGTCTCAAAGAATAATAAATGACCAAGTACACTAGCATGAAAACAAGAAAATATAAAAAATAAACGAATAACCAGAAAAAATCGAATCCGCTGTAACCTGTCTCATTGGTGAGAGTAGACGTGGTGGGCGGAGCTATTTCGGTGGCTTGGCGGTGTTGATTGGCTGAGCCAACAACCGACGACGCCTTCTCCGGCTGTGATTGGTCGGCGTCGGTCACGTGACCATTACACAGCTCTGACGTCACAGATTGGCGACCAATGCCTGATAACTGTTGAACGTCGGTGCGCAATTTTTCCAGCGTAGAATCCTGTCGGCAATCGTTGAATTTTATTTATGCACACACACACACATACAAACTCGCTAACTGGTCGTAAAACACACAGCGCGCAGTACAAATTTACACAATAAAACAGTACAGTACACTAAAGTAAGTAATTTAATGCAATTTGCACACTGAAAACGAGAAACACAACATGAACAACTGACTAATGCTGTTGTTAAAATACACTGGTGTTCGTTGAGTCTGTCTTGCACCAGTCGTGGACGATCACAGTAATATCGCGACACACACACATACACACTTTAAAATCTTTGCAAAACCAATACAATACGCGTGACACAAATTCGAATCTAATTACACCCCAATTCAGAACCAGTCTATTCAGAAACAGTATTTTTTGTTCAGGCATTCAAATATATAATAATCTACCAGCAAAAAATAAAACCTTAGCACACACTGGCTCACTGAACTCTGTTAAAATAGAGATAAAAAACACTTTCGCCAACAACAGCTTGAGCAGCAGCAATAGTGCCCGGTGGTTGTTGCGACTGACAGCCATCGCATTGATGAAGATGAATCTCTGATGTATGCAAACATGTATGTATGTATGTATGTATGTATGTATAAGTGTTCGTGTATGTGTTGTGCGTGTATAATTGTTCATGTATCTATATATTGATCCTAAATATCCATCAGTAGCTTCAGCTTAATGGACATGCGCCACATATATTGCTTTATCTTTCTTTATTGTGTACAAGTTATGATGAGTGGCAAATATATTTACTTTACTTTACTTAACACACTCACTAGTCGTAACAGTTGCGTGCGTGAGTCGGCAGTTGACGGCACTGCGTCGAGAGTGTACAACACGCGTCGCAAATGCCCCGGCTTGACGGGCGGCGCCAGCTGGGCCAGCAGCGACGCGATTCGCCGCGGCGCCAGCTGCTGCACCTGTCGCACCTGTGTCAGGCCGGCCTGCAAGAACACGCGCCGATACTGAGGCAGATGCAGCTGCAACAGCCATTGCGCCACCGTGTCCAGCTGCCCGGCACGCACGAGCTGGCGACAGCGGTCGGCGCCACATGGCAGGTGGCAGTTGATGTGAAGGAGAAGACGACGCCGGGCGGATGAGTCGGTTATAGCCAGCGGCCCGGCCAACAGCTGCTCGTCCAGCAGCCGCCGCAAAAACAGCTGCCGCTCGAAGCCGGCAGTTGTCAGTTCCGAGTGGTACTGCGCCAGTTCAAGACTCTCCAACATCGGCAGAATGTCGCCCAGATCACCGTCCTGCACGTCGTCGACAAGTGGGACTTCTTCCGCATCATCGGCGTTCTCGCAGGACGTCAGCTCTGGTGTCAGATCTGTGACACAGTCAGTCACACAGCGATTGACCAAATCACCAGCACGCACATACAAACAAAGCTACAATTAAGAATTCTCTACGAGAAAAGTGACCAATCAAAAGACGCTAGACCAGTGGTTCCCAACCTTTTTCAGATTGTTACCCAATTTAGCATCCCATATTAAGCATGTTACCTCTTTGTTACTGTACATGTTACTGTAAGCATTCACACACACACACACGCACGCGTGCACACACAACTAAATATAACACGCCATATGAGCAATACAATATCCACACAATGCAAACAATAAACATAATATGCTAAGTTAACATTAATCCCAATACAAGGTACCGCAATGTTTTCTTGAATTTCAGAATTCTTAGCATTTTCCTGTCACCCCTACATTACCCCCCAACAATTGCTAAATTACCCCCAGGGGGTAATTTACCCCCAGGTTGGGAACCACTGCGCTAGACCGGCGGGAGAAAATAACTCACCCGCATCATCGTCGGCGCTCGTAATATCGTGTTCGTACGAGGCGACGATATCGTACACTTGGTCCCATTCTAGCTGCTCGTCAAACTGAGGTCGTCCCACTGATCCGTCGCTCGTCAACTCGTCACCATTCTCGTCAACAACACTGCCGCACGACGAACTGCACTCGTCAGGCAGTGCGACGGGAGCCATAGAAGGCGGCACATCGCACGAAACAACACCGCACGCGCTAGACGCCCTGGAGCCGTTGGCGGCTGTCTCCATGTTGGTGCGCATCAGGGAGTCAAGCGTCACTGAGTTGAACATGTGACCGGTCGAGCCACGATACAGGCCTGCGTAGAATATACGTTTAAAAATAGCACTGCGACAGCGAGTGGATCGTAGTCAAGTGTTGTAAACAACGGTTTATGGTCCACAAAGGTCTCAAGTTCAAATCCAACAACTTGCGAGATCTTATGCGATATTCAGTGAATTGAGCATCGCGCAAACAGAATAATGCACACACACACACACACACACACACACACACACACCTCAATACACCTTTTAAGTACACAAACACACACACACACACATACAAATGTCCAGGTAGCAAGCGACTGGATGGATAGATGCTGTTGCAAGCGACCACAACATGCAAATGCTTGCTGGGAGCACATACACACACACACACACACACATACACACACACACACACACACACATACACACACACACACACACACACACACGAACTCTTTAGCGCTGGTACACCCCGTTTCGTCGAATAGTGTGGTGCCGGTTGATTTTTCAACTTATCGAGAATCGCCTAAAACCACTGCATTATTTCAAGGCGCAGCTCAATTCAGAAGCGCCCAGAACATTTGCCTTAGTTTGCCAATATCTTGTCGTATGACAAGAGATTGAAGATATTGAAGGCCATGTAAGATATGCCTTGCCCAATAAGACAACTTCATTCTGAGACAACAGTAGAACTGAGTTAATTAATTCAGCCATATTCGCTGCAGTCAAACACTAGGAGCGGTCACAAGAAGCCATTATGCGCGTGGCATCGTTTTGTGAGTATAAATATTTGTATTTGTGGTATCGTTTTGTGTGACCGCACCTTCATCATGCCACACACGCTGAAACATTTTACTATGCGTTTATTTACGTAATTCAGCGGTTACTCCAGAGATTGTCCGGAGATTAAACCGGCCCCATCTGAGTGTTGTACAGTGAGGAGAATTAGTATAGACCACTATAATAAAACACATCCGCCCGCCACCCTGCTATACTATATTATTGCAATCCGGCCCGCAGACTTCCCACTAAAAGTAGACAAGAAATTCCAATAAATCTTAAGTTTTCCAAAAAAATATAATTATAACTACTTTTACCTATCATTTTTATTATTATTGTCATTATTATATTTAGTAGTATAATATTTTGTTTTTCACTCACATTGCAGAACTAAAACAAAAACTGATGCAAGAGCAGATAAGCTAGCTGGTATTTAGCGACCAACTAGCAATATTCTGCTATCTCTCTTGCTTTCAATATTGCAATCGATCGTTATCATGAAAGTCAATCAGTTCTACTCGCTTGAGTCTTTCATAGTGCTGTAACCTAACTCTCATATCCTCTTCCTTCCCTCCTCGCTCTAGTTATGTCTTATTCACCATGAATTATCCTGCACAGACCAAGAGCAAAAATGCAACGCCTAAAAATATAGCAGAAATCCTACAAAATGGCGCTATTCTGTAAAAAACATTGTGGAAAAGAGCGTCATTAGCACAGTTACAATCCGCACCACTGATCAAACACACACACACACACGCAGACACACAGACACACAGACAGATGAAACAGAAGCAATACAGTAAATGAACACACCAAAATACAAAATAACCAACCAAAACGCAGGACAAGCTTAAAATGAAACTATTAATTCAACATAAGAAACGCCGAAAAAAACATAAATTATAATAATAAATAATAAATAGATATAAAAAACAAACAATTATTTCAGGTAATACAATATGAAAAATATCTCGCATATCGATATGTGAAACTTCGAGTATTTGAAAACGTTCGACTAAATAAACACACACACACAAACACACACACACACACACATTGTTTGTTTGACTGTGTTAGAGTGCGGTTGTGTCCTGGTGAATTGTGAATCTGTGTGTGTGTTGTGGTTTGAAAGTTGCGCCAGTGGCCTTCAAATTTCGGCATTGTATCAACAACTGAACATAACGAGTTGTATTAACAGGTGAGTGGGGCAAAAGCAGTTCTGTCTCCAAGGGAAAATGACAGGAAGGAGAAAGAAACAGACCAGTGTGAGCACAGAGGAAAGCCAGTTGGAGGTGGGAAGACCTGTAGAAGAAAGAGGGGGGGCGGACGCCGAAAAGCGTGGTTTTGAGAAAGAGGTAGCAGACAACGCCAGGAGAATTGGGGAGTTGGAGAGGGACCTGAAAGAGATGAGAGAAAGAGTGAGACCAAGTGAGGAGGGAGAGAAAAATGACTTGGGTGTGGTTATGGGGGAGATGCAGAAGGAGATGCAAGAGTTGAGAAATCAAGTGATGGAGTTGAATGAGACGAATGAAAAAGTGAAAAGTGAAAATGCAGGACTTAAAGATCGAATTCAAGAAGTCTTGCAGGTGAATGAAAGGTTGAAAGAAAGGCTCAAAATGAGAGAGGATGCCGCAAAACAACAGGATGATGACTTGGGGAAATTGAAGAAAAACCAGGAAGTATGGGCAAAAGAACAAGGAGAGGTCATACAGGATTTCAAGGAAGTCATGAGGCAGCAAAAAGAAGAAAGAGACACTAAAATCGAAAAGGAAGTAGTGCATGTACTGAAGCGAAAAGAAAACGTCGTGAGGGACATTGTGGAAAAAAAGCAGAGTGTCATATTATTCGGAGTGAAGGAGGCTGAGTACCCAAACTGGTGGGAAAGAAAGAAGGTTGAGATGAAAGTGGTGGAAGACGTTGTTGGTGCTGTTGAAGAAGGAGCGGGAGGGGATATACAGGAAGTATTCAGACTTGGAAAGTACGAGAAAGGTAGCATGAGACCACTGAAGGTCAAGTTCAGAAGTCAGGAGATGGCTAGCAAAGTACTAAGAAAGACATGGAAGTTGTCACACGAAGAAAAATGGAAAAATGTCTGGGTAAGAGAGGACCTCAATGAGGAGGAAAGGCAAAAAAGAAGAGAATTGTTTCAGGAGTCTAAGAAGAGGAACATGCAAAGAACTGAGAAGGAGAAGGAAGTTTTTTACTGGCGGGTGCTGGAAGGAAGACTCAGAAAATGGTACAAACCGAGACACGACTGAATAAAGGCACAAAAAATGGTGGAATGGTCAGTAGAGAAGATGGGTTGAGGATTGTATATACAAATGTAGATGGATTCATGTCAATAAAAAGCGAATTGGAAGATTATTTGAGAAGAATGAAACCTCATATTGTTTGCATGACAGAAACGAAATTGTCCCAGGACTTTGATGTTATCTTGGAGGAAGACTATAATGTGATCAGAAGGGATAGGATGGGGAAATTTGGGGGAGGTGTTATGATGTGTGTGAGAAAGGATATAGCAATAGAAGATACGCATTTTGGAAAAGGTAAGGCAGAGTTTTTGAGCACGAAAATTAGACATGGTAAAAATGTTAAATGTATTGGAGTAATGTATGTTCCACCAAAAACTGCTGCGTGGAAGCAGGAAGAATATAGTGAGATGTTATTTGAATCAAAGGAGGAGTTAGCAAATATAATGGGGAGACAGAGAGAAATCATACTCATGGGAGACTTCAATTGTAAAGAAGTAGATTGGGAAAATTGGGTCACCAATGGTAATGAAAATTCCTGGGGATATATGTTGCTAGAATTAATGACTGAGGGCTTTATGACGCAATGGGTAACGCAACCTACTAGGTATAGAGGTGATGATGAACCCTCGAGGTTGGATTTAGTTTTCACAGGTCATCCCGGTGAGATAGTGGATATTCACTATGAAAGCCCTCTGGGTAAGAGTGATCACATAATGATAGAGATTAAAACAATAGGAACGAATGAAGGGCCAGGAAGCTTAGGAGTACCACCGCAGGCAAAATTGAACTACGCTAAAAGTAATTTTGACGGTATGAAGAGATATTTCGCAGAAGTAGACTGGAAAGACTTGCTGGAAGCAGAAAGTGTACAAGGAAAATACAATGCCTTTTTAGAGATCTACAAAAGGGGTGTGCAACAATTCGTACCAAAATTCAAAGAAAAAAATGCTGTTGAAAAAGAATGGTTCAATAAAAAATGTGAAAGGGCACGTGTGCAAAAAGAAGAGGCTTGGAAAAGAATGAGAAGACGGAATACGTTGAGAAATAGAGATAAATTCAAAAAAGCACGCAACCATTACGTGAGTGTGAGAAGGCAGGAGGAAAGACAATATGAGAAAAGCATTGTAGACAAGAGTAAATATGAACCAAAGTTGTTTTACAAGTTTCTAAACAAAAAATTGAAAAGTAAGGTTGCTATAGACAAATTGATTGTGGATGGCGAAATTTACGAGGAAGCAGGAAATATTTGTGAAGTCATGAACAGGAAGTTTCAAGAGGTATTTACGACTGAGGACGGATTGGAAACTCCGGTGATAGTTGATACCAGACTGGGAATCGACTATATTGAAGTATATCGCGAAGAGATTGAGAGGCGCCTGAGTGGTCTTCAATGCAGAAAAGCAGTTGGTCCAGATGATATCGCCGCGGTGATCCTGAAAGAATGTAGATATGAACTCCTCACACCGGTGTTCGATATTGTCCAAGGTAGCCTGTCACAAGGAATTCTTCCCCAGGAGTGGAAGCTGGCGAATATAATACCGATATACAAAGGAGGAGAGAGAGACAAACCGCTGAATTACAGGCCGATCTCACTAACAAGCGTCATGTGTAAATTGGTGGAGTCGATCATTAAGGACAGATGGGTATCATATTTGGAGGATAACAGTATTTTAAATGAGACACAGTATGGATTCAGGAGTGGAAGGTCTTGTGTTGCGAACTTGATGAGTTTTTATTCTAGGGTGATAGACACAGTGCAGGAAAGAGATGGATGGGTCGATTGTGTATATCTGGACCTGAAAAAGGCGTTCGACAGGGTTCCACGAAACAAGTTATTGTGGCAAATTGAGCATGAAGGAGGGATACGTGGAAAGCTTTTGGATTGGATGAGAGATTATTTGAGCGGACGTAAAATGAGAACAGTTGTAAGAGGTGCCAAATCGACGTGGAGAGAAGTCACAAGTGGCGTCCCTCAAGGATCAGTGCTTGGACCGATAATGTTCCTGGTGTACATAAATCAAATGACGGAGAGAATAGGCAGTTACGTGAACATGTTTGCAGATGATGCGAAAATTTTGAGAAGAGTGAAAGATCGGACCAGCTGCCAAAAATTGCAAGAGGATCTAGACAGGCTATGTGAGTGGAGTAGGGAATGGGGCATGGAGTTTAATGCCAGCAAGTGCCACGTTATGGAATTTGGTAAAGGAAAACTCAGACCATCGAGATGTTATATGTTGGGCGAGCACAAGCTGCAGAAGGTGACTGCCGAAAGAGATTTGGGTGTAACTATTGAGGATGATCTGTCGCCGGAGAGGCATATAACCAGAGTAGTGAATGCGGCGTATAGAACCATAAAGAATATAAGGGTCTCATTTAACTTCATGGATGAGGAAGTGGTAAAAAAATTGATAAAAAATGTGATAAGGCACCCACTAGAATACGCGGCAGTAATTTGGGCTCCCCACAATAAAAAACATATCGCTAGGTTAGAGAAAGTCCAAAAAGTAGCGACTAAGCTGTTAACATCATTGAGTTCGTTGAACTATGAAAAAAGGTTAGAGAAAATTGGGTTGTCGTCACTGGAAAAGAGAAGGTTAAGGGGAGATTTAATAAACGTTTTCAAGCACAGCCTTGGTATGGAACGATTGGATAGGAAAGATTGGGTGGTTTGGAGTACGAGGGACCATAGGGGACACAATAAATGTCTACAGCAAACCCGGGTATTAAGGGATATAAAGAAGTACAGTTTCCCAAGTAGGTGTATAGATATATGGAACCGTTTGGGTAAAGAAATAGTTCAATCAAACAGTATAGCACAGTTCAAGCATAGGTTAGATAAATGTGGGTATGGAGACAGGACAGTCTGAGCCCTGCTCATTTCCTGTAAACTACAACTGTGAGTACAACTGTGAGTACACACACACACACACACAAAAACGTACCTGCCAGAGTGCCGCACTGAACCGCGTCGATATTGTCACTAGACGAGTCAGAAACGGCATCGACTTCAACTTCAACCTCACAGATGGGGTCAATGACATGGCAAGCGCGCGACGCACGCAGTGGCACCGATTCTGATTGGTCGCCGCTGTGTGACGTCACGTTGTCGATTGTCGCGTCCTCTGGTGGATCTAGACAAGCCTGATGACGTCACACACAAACACACACGCTCATGGGCTATTCGAAAAATGTGCACAATATTTCCTTATATAAAATAACAATAATGGTGAGGGAAAATAAGAAACTTGCATTTACACTGGTTATTGTCGCCGATACAAGAGGTCATTGACATTGAGACAAGAGGTCATTGACATTGATACCACAGGTCATTGACATTGATACAAGAAGCCACTGACATTGACACAAGAGGTCATTGACATTGATACAAGAGGTCATTAACATTGATACAAGAGGTCATTGACATTGATACAAGAGGTCATTGACATTGATACAATAAGTCATTGGAATTGATACAAGAGGTCATTCACACTGACCACATATTTCGCAATAACTGAGAAAAATGTACAATGAATACACGAAAAATAAATTTTCAATAGACATGATGCAATTAAACTAAAACTAACCATAAAACTAACCAAATTAAACTTCCAGTCACAACATAAACATTATGTCCATGCATTGCTCATATACGCGTGTGTCTTTCTGTGTATGTGTGTGTGTGTGTGTGTGTGTGTGTGTGTGTGTGTGTGTGTGTGTGTGTGTGTGTGTGTGTGTGTGTGTGTGTGTGGCACTAACGGGCTCCGACGGACATATAGTATCCAGGATACAACGCACGGCTTCCGACACAGGGGGAGGGGGATGATCGGGTGTGGGCAAATCGCTGCCACTAAGAATGACGTCATCATCATTTTGAACTGTAAAAATCGGATGGTCTGGTGGGGACACCTGAAAAACATGACACACCGAAATAAACCGACAAAAACAAAACAAGCTTGGCAACAGTGACACGTGCTTTAAACATCTAAAGACAAACAGATGTCAGCAAAAATGCCAAAGCTCGGCACAAAGACTCATAAATAGACAAATTAACCACACTGAAGCACTTGATATATAAAAATGCACTGACCATGTACACAGAACGCGGGGGAGGCACTGGTTTCTTGCGCTGGGCTCTCACATCGCTCAATACAGCCGTCGACGCCGCTGTCTTGCCGCTGTCGTCGTCAAGGACGCACGGTCTTGGACGCGGTGGCGTGTAGTTCTCGTAGTCGACGCGTTGAACCGTCCGTCCGCTGGCCGCATGCGTCAGGACGTTGAACGATGGCGAGGTGCTGGCCGTGTTATTGGCAGCGTCCCCAGCATAATCACCGCCTTCACCAATGTTTTCACAGATGTCGCCACTATCGCCATACTTTATTGTGCTGCTCCTAATGTCATTATCTGAAGGCGACACAACAAGCTGATGTTCTTTCTGCTCTTCTTCATTGTTCTCCACCGCGCCATGATGTTGCTCTGCTGCAACATGTTGTTGCTCTTGTTGCATCGCTGTGTAGGACAGATGCCCGGTGGACACGACATGTTGGCTGTCGTCAGTTATCGCTGCTTCTTTCTGACGCGGCGACTTCACGTGCTCACCAGAACGCAGCTCCGTCGACGCCGAGCTTGTGTCAGTCGGCCCACTGTCGGCAGTAGAAGTGTCGGCGCTACGCAGCCGCGCAGCCGGCGGAGTGTAGTTGACGTACGGCGTTTCAGTGAGCTGCTGGGCGTTCATGCGACAGATGGTGGTGTGACTGCGAGCGTCCCTCCTGCTGCGGTTCTGCCGCCGCTGCTGCTGCTTGTTACTTCCAGCCTCTGCGTCAGCATCACCGCCGCCAACGCCGCCGCCGCCGCCAAGATGCGATGACGTGGAACAGAGACGTTCACGTGCCCGCCACATCTGCTGGGCGTTCTCGTAGGCCAGCGAGCGGTGAGGACGATCGGAAGGTGAGGAGGCGGCGTCAGGATGGCCAGAACTGGCGTCGCTCAGCAGTTCGTACACACAATCACCGCCAGGTGGCGCGTCTGTCGAGTCGGCGCGCATCTCGACGCCACGACGTGGAGGCTTGGGAGGCGGCTGCGACTGAAGATATTATACAACAAAACACACACAGACAGACACAGAGAGAGAGAGAGACACACACGCCCAGAGAGAGAGAGAGAGAGAGAGAGACACACACACACACACACAGACACCCATACAAACACGTCATGAAGAGAAACTGTGACAAAACGATATGAACGTTCCAGAGGACAGCAATGCAAGGGCGGCGTTCAATACGGCGTACCTTGGGGCAGTAAAATTGAGATGCGGGCGGGTGCACTGGCGTATGAGGCGTATGATCGGGAGCAGGGCGACCTCCCTCACTGTTAGTGACTGAGTGCGCCACTGCTACACAAGCCGACGATGCAGTGGTGTTCAAATCGGCGCTGAACACCTCCTGAAGACGAGGTCGACGGTGGAGCCGACTATGCTGTTCATGACGCCATTGACGACTCGCACTGGCACCCACTGTGCCCGCACGAGCCGTCGAGGAAGAACCGCTCGACACTGAAGATGACGAAGGATCGGCCGGGGGCCACACGCTGGCGTTCTCGTAGGATTTCGAGCGAAGCATCTGAGCCAAATAGTCCTTGCTGTCGCTGCGAGCGCTCAACGGACGAAGTTCGCGTTTGTACTGAATGTGGTCGTGCGCGCTGACAGGGAGAGCAATACTGGACCTGTCGCCACATCTAACATACATGCATACAAACACGCACGCACACACACACACACACACACATCGCGGTGTTTAGCATATTAACATACAGCTTGAGTGTCAGCTGGGTCGATCGTTGGAAAACTCTGCCTGAGGATATTGTGATGTCAAACAATACAGCGCTGTTGTAAAATAGACTGGATAAGAGGAAAATACGGGGAAGGACAGTGTAAGCTGGGCTGATATATTGCCAACATACAACTAGCCATGTGCCACTGTTATCATTGTTCTCATTGTTCTTCAAGTTTACCGTGAAAAAACAATCAAAGCACAGATGAGAAATAAAATTACAAAACAAAAACATAACATATATTCACGTAGACGGTGCCATATTGATCTCATCACATGAATCTGATATAAAAAATCTCACCTCGAAAGAACAGGACCGACAATTTTCGCCAACTGATTGACGCGCAAACGAGGCGATTTCAGCGTATCATAAGCGTTCATTTGTTCGCCGATGACGTCATCCACCGACTGAGCGCGCTGACCAATGACAACGTCGGAAAGCGCACGACGCTCGCCAATAGGCGGCCGCAAAAACCCGGAAGAACCAATCAGCGGCCGCGATTCGTCCTCTGAGCCAATCAGCTTTCGAGAAGCACCATCGCCACTTTCCGAGTAGAGAAACGAAGTGTTTGTGTCGGAAAAACGCTGCGCAACGTTGGAAGACGGCGACGAACAGACCGCAGACGGTGTAAGGGACACTTGTGGCACGAGAACGTTCTCGTAATAACCTCCTCCGCCGCTGCCGGGGGGCAAAGAGGGAAGTGCTGGTGTCGCCGAGCTATCACATACACCAGACCGACTGTTTTCGGCCGTGTGTTCACACGAAACATCGACCAGTTGATCACGTTCTGAATACACACACACACACACACACACACACACATACACGATCAAGCACAAGAGTCATACATATACAC